>JAAAKG020058169.1:0-17995 GCA_010014905.2 Druon quercuslanigerum | reverse complement strand
AGTATTCTGAGTTGTGTGATCAAAAGAAAGAGTAAGAGAATAAAAGGTTTGAGGAAGAGGCGGAGAAGGCTAGGACGGAAGAAGAGGTATGGAAGGTAGTAATTGGAGAAAGAAGAAGAAAAAAAATAGTAAACCAAGATATTAAAATAGTAGGATGGAAAAAATATTTTTTGGATTTGCTAGGAGGAATAGAGAGAAAAGTTAGGAAGAAAGGAAAAGCATAGATGAGATTCCAAATGAAGTATGGAAATATGGAGGGACATAACTAGAGAAATAGGCTTGGATATGGTAGAGAAAGAGATGAGGAAGAGGATATAACAGGGGAGGTTAAAAATTATAGGAGTGTGACTCTGATGCCAACAATGTATAAAGTATATGTAAGTGTTTTGTCGGAGAGATTGAAGAAAGAAGTTGAGGAAAAAAGATAGAGACACCGAATCAGACAGGATTTAAAAAAGAAATGGGGGTCATACGCTGGTATGGCCGGTATTAAGTTATGGGGCAGAGAGATGGGGATGGAAAGAAAGGAAAGATATTGAGAGTTTACAAGAAAGATATATAAGGTGGACATTAGGGGTAGATTGGGGGACGCCTGGATGCGCAAAGAGTAAATTAAGTATTAGAGCGGGAGGGAAAGCATAGAATTTTGAGACAAAGCTGAGGGAGGGAAAGGGAGGGGAGTTGGCGAGAAAGTGTTTGATGGGAGTAGAAGAGAGGAAAGGGTGGGCGATAGAATTAACGAGATGGGAAGAAGAAAGGAGGGAGTTCTTGAATGCTAGAGACATGGAAGACGAGACTGGAGTAAACTATGAATAATTGGAAAAAGGGCAGGGAAAGACAATTAATAGATATATGGTGGATGATTGAGGAATCAAAATACAATAAATGGTATAAGATGATAAAAAAGGATGGTTCACCAAAGTATTTAGAGAAGGGATGGGGAGAGAGAAGGTGAACCAGAATAGCAAGATTTAGATTGGTAAGAGAGATAAGAGAGGGGAGGTATTGGGAAAAGGAAGAGAACAGAAAGTATATAATATGTGAATAGGAGGAGGAAATATGGGAGCACGTATGGGAAGGATGTAGAAGAGGGATGGGGCATAAAGGAAGCTGGCAAGAGAATGTAGTTAAGATTCTAGGGGAGAATGGATTAGGAGAAGAATGCATGAAGGAGTTGGAGGGTGCTAGGGGAGCGAATGAGGGTGAATGAGAGAATGCATGTGAAAAAATGGTAAATTACATTTCTATCAAAAAAGGTAAATTTTCGAAAAAATAACTGAATATTTAAAGTGAATCTCAAACTAAAATGATAAATCTTCCACTAAAAAAAGATCTTTTGAATAAACATGAATTTAAAACTAAAAATGTAAATTTTCAAGCAAAACTAAAATAGTTAAATCTTCAGCTAAAAAATTAATTTTTAATTTAAAAAAAAATGAAATTTCAGCCAAAGAAATCCAAAGAAATCACAATGATAAATTGTGAACCAAAAATATTAATTTTTGACACTTTTTAATGGAGTTTCATGCCAGAAAGATCAATTTTGAACATCAATAGATAAAATATTAGAAAAAATAATTGTTCAACCAACAAGAAAACGAATTTTCAATAAAAGAGTTGGTTTTTTTCATACAAAAAAATTTTTTTCTAACCAAAAATTAAAGAATTAAATTTTCAGTTAAAAACAATCAATTTTTAACTAGAAAAATGAATTCTTAACAAAATTATTATTTTATTTTTAAACTCCAAAGATGAATTTTCCACCCAAAAATATACATTTTCACATTTAAAATATTTAGGGGTGGTTTACCCCCGCGTAATTTTTTTATTTGTACTGGATGGACTTTATTTTACTTTCTTCGTTATAAAACTATCCTTCCGACTGTATCCTTGCATGGGAAGTATACATTATCATAGATGTAAAATAAAAAGTTTTTAGGGGTAGCTACCCCCATTAATTTTTGTTGCAATATTTTTGGTGAAATACGTCAACTTTATTTTTGTCTCAAGTGCAAATTATTTTTAAAAATATTTTTTTCCCCATAAATTTAGCAATTTTAAGCACATGTAAAAATATGTAGGGGTGGTTTACCCCTGCGTTATATTTTTATTCATATTAGATAGATTTTATTTTACTTTCTTCATTATAAAAAATATCTTTTCAACTGTCTTTAGGCATGGAAAATCTATATGATCATAGACACAAAATAAAAAGTGTTTAGGGGTAGCTACCCCCATAATTTAAACATATATATATATTTGGCGAAACACGTCAACTTTATTTTTGTCTTAAATGCAAAATATTTTTAAACAAATTTTTTACTGTGAAGGTGAACAGTTTTAACACAAATTTAAATATATGTAGGGGTGGATCACCCCCTTCATTTTTTTGTTTAAAATTATCAAATTGCAATCTTCCAATCAAATACTTTGCAATTTCTCATGGTTCATTTTTTGAAATCTTCAACTAAAAATCGGAATGTTTTAATATATTACATTGAAAATTCAAAAAAAATAAAAAATAAAAAAAAAATCCCTGTAAATTTTATTTTTCGTCTCCTTTATTTAAAAATTCTACTATTTGGTTGAAGATTTAAAAATTCGATTGAAAATTCAAGGATTAAATTTTTTATTCAGAATTCATGTTTATGAGTTGAAAATTCAACTGATTGATTGAAAGTTGAACTACTTGGTTGAAAATTTATTTGATTGGTTTAGATGAAACTGTTTTGTTGAAAATTAATTTTTGATTCGAATCTAAATTTTCTAACTGCAAATGTAACTATTTCATTATTTAATAATAATTTATCGGTGTTTTTTTAATTAAAATTTAACTAGTTTCTAGAGTCTTTTGTTTTTAATTAAAAATTAAACAATTTGTTTGACTTTGTTCTCTCTCGTAACTGAAGCATCTTTCCTGACAATCTACCAGCGCCTGGTTTGTGGTAAGAACCACTTAACAAATTTCACACTTTTCAGTGTCACGTTTTGAAACTAAATTTTAATTCGTTAGGTGGATGTGTCCAATTCTCAATCTAGTTAGCGCTATGTGATCTTTTCGATTGTCAAGGAAAATGTTGCTTTCTTTGAAGAAAAAAAGGCTTAGGATATCAGATTCTGCATTGCCTTTAATTCCTTTGTGCGAAGGAATCCAAAATAAAACTATTTTCCTTCCCAGCAAATCAAGTTTTGCCAAGGACTCTTCTATAGTTTGGGTTGTACAGTCAAATTGTATTTGACTTTGTACCATCAATGCAAATTTGGATAAGGTTGGAGTCTTTTTTGATAAGAATTTAAGATATTTGTCGCTTTCCTTATATTTCTTTTGGTGAATTCCTTTCAGGGTATTGTTTTATGCAGGTTTTCAGATGTAGAAGCTAGTTAAACATCATGTGCTAGCATTAGCTTTTGCTTCTGATAAACAAGAGAGGCTCACTGGCTTTGTTGAGGATGCTACTAGTGCAGCTAAATCGAAAGTCTCCTAAGGCAAATCTAAGTCTAGCATTTGGTATAGGTGATAGTTTATTTAGGATATTTGGTTTTGCTGAGTTGTAAACTATAGATCCATAATCTGGTTTAGACCTCACAAGTGGGCTGAATGTTTTTATAAGAAGCCTTTGGTCAGTTCACCAGTTTCTTTTTGTCGAAGATTAGACCTAAAATTTGTATGGTATCAGTGACTAAAAGATGATTACCGTTGAGGTGAAGTACTGGGTGCCATAACTGGGACTTATTCTTGGAAAAAACAATGCACATTGTTTTTGTCATCTGCAACTTTGCTGATTTTAAATGGTTTGGATAAGTTTTCTGTGACTTCATTAAACGTTACCAAAAATAATGTAACACTAAGGACGGATCCCTGAGGAACTCTATTTTCAAGTTCAACTTTCTTGGACAGTTGACCATTATCTCTCACTTAAATGTACATTCTTGAGAATAATTTTTGTATAACTGTTAACATTAAACACCGTACTTTGTTAGAAAGTATCTGTAATATTTTTTTTTGCCAGACCATTTCATACGCCTTTTCGACATCCAAGGATAATGTGAGTAGATGCTGATTGTTTACTAATGCATTGAAAATTTCTGTTTCTAACTTAATTAGTGGATCAAGGGTGCTTCGACTGCATCTGAAGCCACTCTGGTTTAGATAAAAAACTTCTCTTTTTCTTAGAACCACCGAAGTCTTTTATTTACTATCTACTCTATTAATTTGCACACAGTACAAGTCAGAGCTATAGATCCCTAGCTGTTAGCTTGTTGTCTGTCTTTTCCTTGTTTTGGAATGGGGACGATTACGGCTTCCCTCCATTTTTCAGGAAAAATCCTTTCTTACATATTCAGTTAAAGATCTTCAGCAGATTGTCTTTAGATTTATTTGAAAGGTGTTTTAGGAAAGCATAAGTTTTTTAACTGGCCCAGAAGTAGTGTTTTACTAACTGTAGATCTAAGTTCAGAAATTGTCATTGCGAAATTTATAGGCGAAATGTCATCATGGTCAAAGTTGGTTTCCTGATTAACGCTTCTATTTTTAAATTGTTGGAACTTTTGGTAGTAGTTTTAGTCGATGGACTTTTTTGCGAAGCAATCAACAATTTCGTTTGCCATTTCAACGGGGTCCGTTGGTATAGAGTTATCATCTTTTATTAGCGAGAATAGGGTAAGAAGTGTAAAAGTTTCTTCAATTTTTTTTATCTTTCTCCATGATGTACCACTAGGGTCATGGTGCTTGAAAAAGAAAAGGCAGTTAGCCCAAGATTTTCTGCAGCTAAGCTATATTTTTTCTACGTGACAAGGCGCGATGCTTTCGATCTTTGAGAGCTTTATCAACTTCTTGTTTCCACCAGGGAACTTGGTGTTTTTGGGATTTGTTTAAAGTTTTGGGTACACTAGAATCAGCTGATTCAATAATTAAGTTGATAATGTTTAGGACTAGGTCATCTATTTGGTTCCAGGTGTCTTCAGACGGTTCGACCAATCCTCTAATTTTATTATCCATAAACTTTTGAAAATTCATCGAATTGTCTTGGTGTATCTTCCATCACTGGTTTCTAGCTCATCTTAAGAGGTAACATAATCCTTTACTCCAACCGACTTTTTTAGTTTGTTATAAATTCTTGTGTGCTGCTTTTTATAATCCGATCCTTTAGGTGGGAATACAGGTCCTCCATCAATAATCCTCTACTATCAAGACCTCTATCGTTTTCGAAAAACCTTTTGGACTGTAAGTAATCAAGGATATATTTGTCCTTGGAGTTTTCTATAATAGCTTTGATTGGTTCTAAAATCACCTCGGTTGTTTTTCCTGGTTGGGATGGATTAGTTAGACTGTAGTACAATCTTCTTTGTTATTAGTTTTGTTAACTGGAGTGTCTGTTTAAGTGTCTTTAAAGTTGTATGTTGACGTACTAGATGTAGTATCCGAGCGTGGGCGTTTTGTACCTGAGAAAGTGATATCCATATGGTTACTTGTTGATGCTGGAAGGTCATGGGAAGCCGGTTTTCTCGATGTTATGTTGGGTATTCCTACTGCCACGCTATCTGCTGTTGAGTTTGTTTTCATTTTAGGAATTTTGCCTTGAGGAAGTTTTGGACAAAGCTTAGCAATGTAGCCAAACTGTTTGCATGCAAAACATTTGAAGTATCTTTTGAGAGATATATCCAGTAGGAAGTTTCCTCAAAGTTAAGTTGAAAAGATTCTGCATCTTTTATTTTATCTTCCGGATGGATGTATATTTGTCTTCTGTATTAAAAATGTGGGGGTATCCCTGATTTGGCAGTCCTGCTCCCATACAGGTTTGCGGTGAGTTTGTTCTGATATTGAGTTTTTTAAGAGCTTCAGTAATGCCAAAGTGAGGTATAACTAGAAATACGTTAGGTAGGATAAGGCTTTAAAATTTCGTTAATAGTGCTCTCAGATCCAATGTGTTTTCCTTTGTTCTTATTTTTTTTACTTAGTGATAAGGTCGTGTGATGTTTCTAAAGTCTACCAATTATCCGATTGCATGGATGTATTCATCAATGGTGATATCCGGTATTGAATCGATTACTAGAGCTTGATTGTGAGCTTGAGTAACGGTGGGTTTAGTTGCACTTTAGGATACTTTTGGCTGGGTTAACATTTCAAACCGAAAGTTGCACTCCAGTGCAACACTCCCACAAAATCCCCACTGTCACTTCGCTCCTGATTGGCCCAGCTTAAATCTTTTGAATCTCAAAAGCTAAAGCTTCAACCGATTTTTAGAAAAAGAATTTTCGATTTATTTTTTTTATTCTTATACAGCCATATGCGTCCGGACACTTGAGCTTGAGACGCGATGAAAATGCAAATTTTTTGTTCAAAAAATATTCTGTTTTTGTTGAGGATTGAACTATTGTGTTGAAAATTTGTCCTTTTGGGCGATTTTGATTTGTTTTTATTCAAAATTAATTAAGTTTTTTTAATATCAACTATTACTTTTTTGTCGAGGATAAATCTTTCTGGAATGATAATTCAACTGTTTGGTTGAAAGTTGAATTTCTATTTTTTTAACTTAATTTTGTACGCACTTTCGTCCATTCGACCTTTCGGATAAAAAATTCAACTGCCTTCTAAAAGTTTTGTCCTTTTGGTTTAAAAATGTAGTTATAAGTTGAACTAATTTATTGAAGATTTTTTGTTGTTGGAAATTCCATTATTTTGTTAAAACTATTTGTGGTTCATGCTGATTCAATTAGGAAAGCAATTTTCTAATTAAAGATTTAATGATTATTATGATTATTAATAATTTTTGCAATTTTAAGAAAAAAAAACTACTAATACTCACTTGGAGTTCCTACCCAATAATTTTAACATAAGATCACCAATAAAAATTGGGATTCTATGAAAAACAAAATTGCAAATAATGAAGAGTGGTAGATAAGCAACTCCAAACAAGAAGGGATAATAAACAGCTGCTCTTGCTGGATTCTTCCACTGGTATTTTTTATATATTTCAAAAACGCTTCCCATTTTTACTGGATTGTCTGTGCTAGAAACAAAATTGTACACAGGTACATCGCCATCGATCCTACAAAATGAGAAAAATCACATAAGTATTAAATAGTGATATGAATATTAATTTTTTAATTCAGAAATCAGGAGTAATCTGCCTACCGTGGATAAAGAAACCTAGAGTGGATAGGTCATTGATCAACAATATTAATACAAGTTAAATAAATAATTTAATTAAAATCTAGTAAAACCTGGATTTACTGATCCTCTATTTAATGTTTCCGAGAATTGACGCTGCACGGGAAAAAGGAGGAGCGGTTGCGGTAAGTCGCAGTTCTAAAGCGGGAGGAATACACGAATAAGCACAGTCGCGAGCTCACGTGAAGCAGCAGTTGGCTCCGATAGACTGATCAGACTAATGGCAATATTACGTGCGATCAGATATTGACTAAATTTAAAATTAATCCATGTTTGACTGTAATAGTTCAGACGCTTTACGAGTTCATACATTACAGTGAAAATTAATCATTTTTATTTTATTTATTTTTCTGATGTTTATCCACTGTAGACTGCGTTACCCACTTTGGGGTTGTTTCTCCTACTTTTTTGGTGTCATTCCAGTCTCCCAGCATGATGCGATTATACAATTAACCGCAAAATCCGCCGGTATGATATCAAGATTTATTTTCTCGTTCAAATTCAGCACGTGCACTGTACCAAGTTTCCCGCATATCAACAATGCATTCATTCCTTGAGAAGCATCAATCCACCCAGGAAATGGTTCTTTATATGTGGAAGAACCTTCGCAAATCAAAAACAGAAATTAATATTCATTTACTATAAACTTTATTATATTATTTATCCAAACTACGCACTCTTTCCCCTTTTCCTCTCTTTCCCTCTTTTCCCTTTTTTCCCAGTTTTCAAAAAACTTCGTCTTTTTCTCACTCTTTCTTTTAAGGTGCTTCAAATGCTTTGAGTTTCAGTCCATTCTTTCTAAATTATAAATTATAAATATTATAAATTATGAATTTTGTTCATTAAATAAAGAAATAATATCGAATGACTAATCTTTTTCAGGAATTAATACCACTATAAGTTGCATGTACTAAGAAAGAAAAAAAGATTAGTTTTGGTTAATAAATGCCTAAAGAATGCATTTGTTTATAATAATTGTTTATAAAATATACAAACTATACCAGATAATAAATTTTCATAATCAAATATAATCCTTTTGATAAAATTAAGCATTTTCAACTTACATATATACTTTGCAAGCAAAATCCCTACAATATTAATATTTATTAATACAATTTGTTTATAACAATTAGTTTTAATATCCTGTTATTTTTTTATATTATTTAGATACTTCAAATTTCATTTTATTGAAAATATGATAATTAAATTATTTTCGTAAGAATAACAAAATAATCATTCAAAAATGTCTCATTTTCGCTGTTTGTTTATTTATATAACAAATAGAAAATAATGAAAAAAATTGTTTGCTCTCATAGTCCACAAAGATTGACCGCTTTGGAAATCGTCTCAATTCCATAGAAGAACATTAGTTAAAGACATTCCAATATTATAAAATAAACAATACAAAATTTTATAAACAAATTATTTGTTGGAAGAATTTTTTCTACGTTTTTTAAATTTATATTGCAAGAAATTTGAATAAAAATAATGAATAAGAGATTTTTTTCTTGGTATTTCTATTGTTAATAATATAAACAAATTTAATAAACAAATGCATATATCAGGCATTTGTAGAAAGAAAAACTCGTTTCTTTTCGATGGCAATTATTTAATAAGAACTTCGTGATAATTTCAGAAAAAAATTCATAATACATTGATACATTTTTTGACTCTTTTAAACAATTTTAATTTAAAAAATGCATTATTCCGGGCATCTGTCACCATTTTACCTTCCCCTTTTACGTTTCCCCTTTCTCATTCCCCTCGACCTTATCCCATTTCAGCCGTACCCTCTTCTCGTTTTACCCTTACCTTTTCCTTATTCTTTCCTTTTTTACCATTTCTCCTTCACCATTTCCCTTCCCCTTTAACTCTTATGTTCCCCTTTAAATTTTCCTTTGCCCTTTCCAAATCCCCTTTACCGTTTTCTTTTCCCCTTTCCCTATTCCCCTTTACCGTTTCACCTTTCGATTTCCACTACCTCCACTTTCGTAAGTTTCCCGTTCCCCTTACCCTGTTTCTTTTTCCTATTCTCTCCTTCTCCCTTTTATTTTTTCCATTTCCTCTTTTTCTTTATCCATTTCCCTTTTCATACTTTCCGTTTTCTAATTTCTTCGTTTCCCCCATTCTATTTTACTGTTTCGAATTCCCCTTTTCCTTATCCTTTTCATCCCTTCCCTGTTCTCGTAAAAAATTTTCTCTTGATCCCATTTCCTCCCTGCCCTCTTTCTTTTTCTCTTTCCATTTTTCCCATTCCCCTTTGTCGTTTCCCTTTCCCTTTCCCCGTTCCCTGCACCCTTTTTCTCTTATTCCCATTTCACCCTTTCCCATTTTTCTCATTTTCCTTTGTCGTTTCCCCTTTTCCCTTTTTCCCTTTTTCCATGTTTCCCGTTCCTTTTACCCTTGTTATTTTCCCTGTTCTTCTCTTCCCCCTCTTATTTTTCTATTTTCCCCTTTTCCTCTCCCTTTTCAGCCTCTCCAGTTTCTCGTTTTTTTCCCTTTTCCTTTTCCCTATTATGTTTTTCTGTTTGGCTTTCCCCTTTCCCTTTTCAACCTTTCCCCGTTCCCTTCACCCGTTTTCACTTTATCCCATTTCACCCTTTCTTTTTTCCTTTCCATTTCACCCTTTCCCATTTTTCCCATTTCCCTTTGTCGTTTCCCCTTTTTCCCTTTTCACTTTCCCCATTTTTACCGTTCCCTTTACCCTTGTTCTTTTCCCTGTTCTTCTCTTTCCCCTCTTATTTGTCTATTTTCTTCTTTTCCTCTCCCTTTTCACCCTATCCAGTTTCTCGTCTTCTTCTTCCCTTTTCCTTTTCCCTATTCTCTTATTCTGTTTGACTTTCCCCTTTTCCTTTTATTCTTTCCCTTTTCAACCTTTCCCCGTTCCCTTGAACGTTTTCTTTTTTTCCCATTTCACCATTTCTTTTTTCCTTTCCATTTCACCCTTTCCCATTTATTTCATTTCCCTTTGGCGTTTCCCCTTTTCTTCTTTTCCCTTACTCCATTTTTACCGTTGCCTTTACCCTTGTTCTTTTCCCTGTTCTTGTCTTCCCCCTCTTATTTGTCTATTTTCCCTTTTTCCTCCTCCTTTTCACCCTATCCAGTTTCTCGTCTTCTTCTTCCCTTTTCCTTTTCCCTATTCTCTTTTTCTGTTTGACTTTCCCCTTTTCCTTTTATTCTTTCCCTTTTCAACCTTTCCCCGTTCCCTTGAACGTTTTCTTTTTTTCCCATTTCACCATTTCTTTTTTCCTTTCCATTTCACCCTTTCCCATTTATTTCATTTCCCTTTGGCGTTTCCCCTTTTCTTCTTTTCCCTTACTCCATTTTTACCGTTGCCTTTACCCTTGTTCTTTTCCCTGTTCTTTTCTTCCCCCTCTTATTTGTCTATTTTCCCTTTTTCCTCTTTCTTTTCACCCTATCCAGTTTCTCGTCTTCTTCTTCCCTTTTCCTTTTTCCTATTCTCTTTTTCTGTTTGACTTTCCCCTTTCCCTTTTAATATTTCCCTTTTCAACCTTTCGCCGTTCCGTTCGCCCTTTTTCTCCTTTTCCGATTTTCTCCTTTCCTTTTTTCTTTCCCCCTTTTCCCTTTACCCTTTACCATTTTCTTCTTTTTCCCTTTTTGCTTTCTTAAATATTTTACGATGAAAGGCTTCAAAGAAAAAGCACTTTAATTTACATTATATGATATTACCACTTCTGTCGGGTGTCCCACTTGCGTAGTGCAATACATGTATAGCGGTCGTAAACTTTTTTTTGGAGCGAGCGTAAAGTTACATGCAGGGTCGGCGGCGAAGTGCGCATGTGGGAAGGCCACTAGGCTGTAGTAAGTAACCACATTACGCCTGCTTCACGTGCATGCGATGGCGCGTTTTCAAGGCGGGTCGGACAAAAATTTTTTTTTTTCAAAATTAGTATTTTGAATGGGGAAATTCATGATAATATCAGCAAAATTCATAATTAGTTGGTAAACTTTTTTTTAAAAAATTTAATAAGCAAATTCAATATCCTGGAGCTGCAGCCTTATTAAAAGAATTGAAGTAATGAAAAACTTAAACTTTAAGGACTGAGATTTAAAAAAAATAACTTTTGCCCCCAAAAATTTCCAATAATGCATACGTTTATTACATTTCTTTAAAACATCAAACAACTTATCAACTAATTCTAAGTTTTAATTCAATTATCATTAAGTTCCCAATTAAAAAGTCTGATATCGGAAAAAAAAATTTCGATGAAAGATTCCCAAATAATGCATTTGTTTATCAAAATTGATTTAAACCCTATAAAATTGATCAATAAAGTATGCATTTTTTCTGAAACTATCATGAACTTGCCAATTAAAAAAGTTGTTATTGAAAAAAACAAATTTTTCTTTCGGAAAATGTATTATCTATGCTTTTTTTATTAAATTTGTTTTAAAAATTATTAAATTTATCAACTGCATATTGCATGTTGCTGAAACTGTCATAAAATACTCAACTGAAAGAAGTGCTATTAAAAAAAAGAATTTTTCAGTTGACAACTGCCCAAATAATGAATTTATTTATTATATTTGTTCACAAAAATCATAAGATTAATCAACGGATTATGGATTTTTCTAAAATTATTATAAAATTTCTAATTTAAAAAAATTGCACAAAAAGAAAAGAATTTTTCTGCGAAAAAACGGCTGCTTAATGCATTTGTTTATGATGCAGCTGAAGCAGGCGTAATGTGGCTACTTCCAGACCAGTAGTTTTCGCGCATGCGCACTTTGGAGCCGGGCCAACATAGCACTTTACGCCCGCTCCATAAAAAACTTTACACCCATCATACTTGCATTACACCACGCAATTGGGACGCCCGCCAGAAGTGGTAATATCCTTTAATGTTAATTGAGGTGCTTTTTCTTTGAAACCTTTCATCATAAAACATTTACGAAGGGGAAAAGAGGAAAATAGTAAAAGGAAAGAGTGGAAATGAGAACAGAAAAAAGGAAAGAAGGAATTGGAAAAAAGAGAAAAAGGTTGAAGGGAACGAAAAAAGGTTGAAGAGGGAAAGAATAAAAGGGGAAGGGGAAATGGAAAAGGTAAACAGAAAAAGGGAAAAGAAAAAGGAAAAAGAAAATGAAAAACCAGAAAGGATGATAAAGGAAATGAAAAACGGGAAATGCGAAAATAGGCAAAGAGAAAAATAAGAGGGGAAAGGAAAGAATAAGATAAATAATAAGGGTACAAGGGACGGACAAATGGAGAAAGTGAAAATGGGAAAGGGGAAATAAGAAAAAGAGAAAAAAGGTTGAAGGGAACGGGGAAGTGATGAAAAGGAAACGATTAGAAGTGAAAGGGGAAAGCGAACCAGTTTAAAGGAATGGGGAAAAAAAGGAAGGAATAAATAGAAAATCGGAAAGGGTGATGAGGGAAAAGGAAAAGAAGAAAGGAAATAAAAAGGAAAAAAGGGAAAGGGAAAAATTCTAGAGGGAAATGAAAAAGGGGAAAAGGGGAAAGTAAATGGTAAAGGGGGGTGGGGAAAAGGGAACGAGAAAACCAGAAAGGGGAACGGTTGTAAAGTGAAAAGGGGAAGGAAAAGGGAAATAATACTCATATGTCATTTTTGCAAATTCGCAAAAACTTTTTCCTCAAGATTATCTTTTTAGTTATAACTTTTATTATTTGGTTGAAAATTTAACAATTTTCACAAAAAGACATCCTTTTTGGTTGAAAATTCGTCTTTTGGAATTAAAAATTTAAATTTTGATCGTGAAAAGACAACTAAAATCTTTTTTAGCCGAAAATTCAACTATTTGTTTAAAAATTTATCTTTTTGATTTAAAAATGTCTTTGTTTTTAAATAATTGGTTGAATCACTTGAAGAAATCTTTTTTCTATGATTTACATTTTTAGTTGAAAATTCATCTCTTCGGCTGAAAGTTTAACTATTTTGTTAAAAATTATTTTTTTTTATTGAAAATTTAAAGATTTGGGTAAAAGTTAAACTACATTTGTGAATTTTTTATTTTATTTTTTTCAATAGAAGCTCATGTCTTTGGTTAAAAATTTAACTGTTCTATGGAAAAGGCCTTTTTTTAAATTAAATTTTTATCCGAAAATATAACTTTCCCATTTCTTTAAATTGATATTTTTAAGTTCCATTTTTGTGTGACAAAAATAATTTTCTTAGTTTGAAATTTAATTTTAGTTGGGTAAAATTGCATCAGTATTGTGGAAAATTAATTTTTTATTGAAAAATAATATTTTTTCTTTGAAAATTAAATTTTTGCAGAAAAAATTTGTTAGATAAAATTTTATTTATTACTTGGGTGAAAAATATTTATTTATTAAAAATGCCTTTTTTTCTATAAATTTCATCTTTTTCAATTTGTATTGTATAATTCTCAACTAATAAAGACAAAATTTAAACTAAAAATGAAACACTTTAATTTTCAACCAAAAATTACATATAGTTCCATTTTTAACAAAAATGATAAGTTTTTAAACAAGAAAATGAATTTTATAGTAGAAAGACAAATTGTTAACAAAATAGTTTCAGTTGTAATCAAAAAAAGGTAAATTTTCTACTGAAAAAAATTAATCTGCAACAAAATTGTTTTAAATTTTCAACAACAAGAAAATTAAACCAAAAATTGATTTGTAAAATTTTTAAATAAAAAAATTTGAATTTCAACAATTAATTTAAATTTGTACAAAGAAAAAAAATGTTACATGAAAAATAAAAAATTTTAACCAAACATGGAATAGTTAAATTTTATTTTTAAAAATTTAACTTTCCAATTTTTATACAAGAAGGATAATTTTCTCAAAAAAGTCAATTTTTTAAACACATAGTTAAATTTTCAATGGTACAGATCGATTATTTTTGAGAAATGAAAAAAGAATTTTTGAAATATCAGTTCAATTTTTCAGCGAAAAATCATTTTTCAACCAAAAACATTAATTTTAGAAAATCAGGATTAATTTTCAGCATAGATTTCCAACTAAATATTTAAAGTTCTAATTTTGAAAGGTAAATTTTTCACTGAAAGAAAAGTAATTTTCAACAAAATTGTTAAATTTTCAACAACAAGAAAATTTACCCAAAAATGGATTAGTGAAATTTTTAGACAAAAATAATTAAATTTTCAACAAAGAGTTAAATTTGCAAAAAATGAATTTTTCACTAAAAAAGAAAACATTTTTAACAAAAAATGGAATGGTTCAATTTTCTTTTAAAAAAATTATTTTTCCAATTGCTTCCTGACCAAGTAATTTAAATATAAATTTTCAATCAAGAAATTGAATATTTGATATTACTACAAAACAATATTTGAATATTAAATAAAATACAGTCAAATTTAAACAAAAAAGGCGAATTTTCAATAAAATACTTATTTTTTAAGTCAAAAAATTAATTATCAAAAAAATCGTCCATTTTTTATCGAAAGAAAGAAATTTTACAAATTAAAAAATAAATCGAACCAAAAATAAAATAGTGCAATTTTCAGTAAAAAAATAACCTTGACCCATAACAGAATGAATTTTAAAACAAGAAGATGAATTTCCTACTAAAGAGTCGAATTTTCCAATGAAGATTTAATTTTCAACCCAAAAAAATATATTTTTTACAAAGAAATGAATGTTTTTAAAAATATTTGAGTTTTGGACTGAAAAAATTAATTTTTAAATAAAACAAATTAATTTACAAACAATAAGGATAATTGTGTAAAAAATATTAATTTTCCAACACATAGTTGAAATTTAAACTAAAAAGATCAATTTTCAAAAAAGCAAAAACTTATTTTTTTAAATTTTGTTCAATTTTAAACCGCAAAATGATTTTTTGGCCAAAACCTTAAATTTTTGAACATCTAGATTAATTTTATTTTAAAAGAGGCAAATTTTCAATTAAATATAATAATTTTTATTTAGATGGTTTTTTGAAAAAAAAACTTATTTTTAACCTTGTTGTGTTCAACAACAAGAAAATTTAACAAAAAATGGATTGGTGAAATTTTCGGATAAAAAAAATTGAATTTTTTAACAAAGAGGTAAGTTTGCAAAAAAATGCATTTTTGAGTAAAAGAGAAAACATTTTCAACCAAAAATGGAATTTTCCATTTTTTTCGTAAGAAATAAATTTTACAAATTCAAAAATAAATCAAACCAACAAAAAAAATCAAACAAAATACTTAAATTTTCAACCAGAAATAAAAATTTTCAATTAAAAAGTCAAATTTTTAACTGAAAATTTCATTTTTAACCCAAAAAAATATATTTTTTACAAAGAAATGAAAGTTATTAATAATATTTGAGTTTTTAACTAAAAAAAAGTTTTTGAATAAAGAAAATAATTTGCAAAACAATAAGGATAATTTTCTAAAAAAAAATAATTTTTAAACATATTGTTGCAATTTCAAATAAAATTATCAATTTTTGAAAAATCAAAAACATTAATTTTTGAGCATCAAGATTAATTTTATTTTTTAAAAGGTAAATTTTCAATAAAATACGTTGATTTTTATCTAAATTGTTGTTTTTAAAAATAAGAGGAGCCAAAACCAAACATCGAAAAGTTAAATTTTTAATGAAAAAAAAATTATTTACACCAAAACAGTTTATTTTGAACCAAAGAGAAGAATCTTCTACAAACATATTTTTAATTAAAATACATAGAATTGAATCAGTAAGGACGAATTTTTAACAATTTATGTAATTTTTGAAATAAAAAAGATCAGTTTTTAACAAAAATGAAACAAAAACAAATAAAAAGGCCACTTTTAAACAAAACAGATAAATTTTCAACCAAAGAGAAGAAACTGCATAAAATAATATTTTACTAAAAATAATTGAATTCAAAAAAAGGAAACAATTTTTCTCTATAACAGTTTGTTTTTTAATTTGAAAACCTAGTTAAAAATTTTTGTTGTTGGAAATCTATCTTTTTTGGTTAAATATTAACTTTTTTGATATTATAAATTTAACTGTTTTGTTGCAAAATAATTTTTTGATAAATATTCTACTAATTTATTGAAAAATATATTTTTTATTGAAAATTTAACCAGTTCAGGTATACAAAAAAATTTGTTTTTCTTTTGTTTAAAAATCGAACTATTGATTAAAAATAGTTTCGTACAAAATCATCCTATTTCCTAAGTTTTAAAAATATTTCTGCTGTAAATTCTGTGTATATATTTCAAGAAAAAAATTATTTATAATTACCAATAGAAAATCTGTAGATGCAAAATGGCAGATCATTCGCGTATTCTTTGATCAAACCTTCACCTACTGCTTTTGAGAAGGTATAGGTGTTTGGAAATTTTCCTAGGATACTGTAATGGAAAAAAATTTTAATTTATAATTAATTATTTAAATATATAATAAATCATTTAATTGAACGCGTACCGTAAGTCCCAACCAACTTTAATCTAAAAAAATAATTTCAAGCAATTTTTTTGGAAATATTATTCTTAGAAAGTATCCGCATAATTTGCGGAAAAAATGCAATAATCATCAAAGCGCTCTTTCCAAGATTAAAAAATTTTATTATCACCTGAAAATTGTTAATAAAAACACATTTTTATTCAGGAAATTACAAAATTTAAATACAGAGTCAAAACAGTTCCGCAAAGTTTTTTGTTAGTTGAAAAGGTTATTAAAAAAAGTTTTTTTATTTTTACTTTTTTATTTTCTAGATTTTGAATATAGTAAGCTTCTTTTTCCATAAAAGCTAACTAAAAAATTAGGATAACATTTTCTAAAAAGTTCTTTTGCAAAAGTTCTAGAAATTTTTTTTTTAATTACCAGTTTGTCTCATGTTGTATTTAAAGGAAGCTGGCATGATTTTTAAACTAAAAAAATTAATAAAAAACAAATGCTTAACATTTTCAAAACAAAAATTTTTTAGGGATGAAATTTAATTTTATGACAACATGAAAAAATATTCAATAAATATTATTTAACATCAAGGATATTTCGGTTAAAGTTGATAGAACTTGACGGTTCGCGGTTTTATATATTTAGAAACAATAATTAAAATAATAATAAAATTAAAAACCAAAAAAATTTTTTTACTTTTCTTAAAATCTTACATTTTTGTTAGTGCCTGCTCATCTTCTCGTGAAAGATTTAGTTCTTTCAGGTATTCTGCTATAGCTTTTATATTTTCATATCTGATAGGTGATGGATACACTTTTTCTTCAATCTTATCATGAATAACATTGCTGAATGCTGAAGATACGTAAACAGCAGCCTGCAAAATAATAGTGTAATTTTTTTTTATATATAATTATTATTTTTTAAATCATTCTAAACGGAAAATTTTTTTTTTTCTGAATTCCTAAAATACTAAAAAAATAATTAGGGGAACGTAAATTTATCGAAGAATGGAAATTCTTGAAATTTCTAATTCCGAAATGAAAACAAAAGCATAGAAAATGTTTGTTCGAAATTTTCAAAATTTCGAAAATGGCCGAATTTTAAAGTTTCCGAAAAGAAAGATTTAACAAAAAATTGTTAAAATTAAAAATTATTCTAAAAAATAAAAAATCTGACATTTTTTTCCGCAAATTTTAAAATAATATTTGTTTTTAATTTAGACATATAGTGACAGTTTTTGGGTATTTGAAAATTCGCCATCTTACTATTTTTCAGCAATTAAAATTTCTGCAATTTGCTATTTTCAGAAATTTGAAAATTCAGTGATTTACTGTATTGCGGAATTTGAGCATTTAATTTTTTGAGATTTATGGAATTTTGGCTATTTACTGCCATTAGGAAGTAGAAACTAAATTTAACAACACGAACAATAATTATTTTTTAGAATTCGAAAATTTTCTATTATTTGAAAGTAGAAA
>JAAAKG020058158.1:0-17995 GCA_010014905.2 Druon quercuslanigerum | reverse complement strand
TGGATATCTGTATGTTAGGTGGGACAATCTTACCCTTTAAATATCTACATTTAAACATCCATTTTTCTCCGTGTAATAAAAGATAACACGAACAAAAAAGTAAAAACAGAAAAAAGAAAAGAAGAACAAATTTCATAGTTCTGAAAATGATCTTGCCGAATTCCGGTCTGATCAAAAATTTCTAACAAAAATATCTACTAAAAATGTAGATTTTTTTCTTCCTTCGATTAAAAAATTGAGCCGCCGGGTGCGAGAACCAGCCCGACGCTCACACATGCGTAAAAGTATTGTCTGAGCGTCTCAAAAAATAAAAAATTTAAAATGCGAAAAATTAATTTTTTGAAAATGTAGAATTTTAGAGAATAAGGAAATAAAACTTTTTCTAGAAAATTTTTGTTTATCAAACTTTTTTTTTAATAATAGGAGCAAAATATCGAATAATAGTGTATCTCTAACTTAGTTCAGTTTTAAAACAGGAATTTTTGAAAAAGTTAAAAAACACTTTTTACATAATAATATTTAATTGTAAAATGAGGTAAATCGATAATTGTGTTTTTTGGTTTCGCCGATAAAAAGTATCTAGGTAACTTCGAGTTTCAAACAACTTTCAGTGAGTGATTTTTTCAAAAACGTCGAATAAAGTTTTTTGGAAAATCTCATATGGATTCGTTAGAAATTTACTGACATATTCATATTTGAAAAAAGGACTCGATGTGTGCCCGTGCTGTTAGCTAATACGTCGCGAGGACTGGTCTGTCAGGCATCGTTCTCGAAGTTCAGTTTGGATTTTTGGTCAATATTTGTAAAGAGGTGAGAGAGAAATTATTTTATTTTATTCATCCTTGAAACTTTTTATTTTAATAACGTAGTTCTGTTAACTATAACAATACTGTATTTTTTGAAAACTCATTGTTTTAGAGACATTTCTTCCAAACGTTTGGAAACTTAGTTTTAGTTATTACATAAAAGGCTATAAAATTCTGTTGTACGAAGTGAATACTTTGGTAGTGAATACTTCACTGATCTATTTTATTTTAAAACAAAATTAAATGCTTTGGCAGTTTGTAGGGTAACAGAGGCTGGAGGTCATTTGGCGGTCATTCAGCATCCACCGAACTCTCGCCTTCGGTCCCCGTGTTTTCCGCTTTCCTAGAACTACTGTTTAGCTGTTCATTACCTAGAAAACATGGGCATCGTGCACGTGAGGATTACGAAATAACCTATAAAACAGTTGTTGGTTTTAATATGCATATATTATAATGTACTAATTTTTCATCTACCTCCTTCCAAAATATTAACAAAAAATTCAAACCGAACTTCGAGAACGCTGCCTGACAGACCAGTCCTGGCGACGCTTTATCTAACAGCACGGGCAGACGACGAGTACTTTTTTCAAATATAAATATCTCCGCAAATTTCTAACGAATCGATATGAGATTTTCCATAAAAATTGATTTAACATTTTTGAACAATTCACTCTCTGAAATTTGTTTAAAACTCGAAGATACCTAGATAATTTTTACCGCTGAATCTAAGAAAACACAAGAATAGACTTTTGAAATTAAATATTATTAAACAATAATCGATTTTTAACTTTTTCATGAATTTTAGGGCATCGCTATAGTATTTTGAATAACTTCTATAAATATGAACTCATTTCAATAATGTTTAGCCGAGTTAGAACGACTTAAGTTTTAAAACTTATTTAGATCAAAGAGAAGCTTTTATTCGATATTTCGCTTTTATTAATAAAAATAAACGTTTCAAAAAGAATTCTAATAGCAAAAACTTTGATTTTCTTATTCTCTACAATTTTATATTTTCAACAAATTGATTTTTCGATTTTAAACATTTTATTTTTTTGAGACGCTCGTACAATACTTTTACGCATGTTCGACCAACGAACTGGTTCTTGCACCCAGTGGCTCAATTTCTGAAACACTTTACACAAATTTAATTTAATTTCTTGTTTTTTAATGTTTCTTGATTGATGAAATCTGGGTTAGATTAACCTTATTAACGAAATCGAACCTAATTGTGGTAGCCTAAAAAAGTTAATAGAAACTGCTTCCATTTAATAAATCTTTCAAAAATTAGCATGATAATAACATCCTGCAACCAAACAATCGGATATGTATATACAAACATACAGACTGAGTCCAACAAAGCTGATGATTATTGGACTCTAACATATGAGTGCCAAAACGTCCAGATATGTTAAAAACTAGAGCTTGAAAGATTAGACGATTCTATTACAATTGAACATAAAAAATAAAAAAAAATAGGTATTTAGCCTGGCGCAAAATTTTGACAAATTTCAAATATTTAGAGATTTTATTTAATTTCTTGTCGAACCTCTTATTGATACACCGAAAAAAACTAAGAGCATTTAACAGACTGTTACGTGACCAGTTCTTTTAAACGAACTTACTCATAAAGTAACAATTTCAATTAATTTTCCATAGGCATACGTGCATATTGGTTTCCTTTAATTCTATCTGATACGAAAAATTGATTAGAGTTATTGTTTCATAAGGAAGTTCGTTTAAAAGAATTGGTCCAGTGATAGCCTGGCACATGCCCTTAATATTGAATCAAGAAATAGAATATTACATAACAAGCAAGTGAGGAGGAGAGACGACTCTCCTCCATGGCTTGTACGATATTTTTTTTGTATAAAGACGTGCAAAACGAAAAGCGTGTTCTTCTGGTGGGAGATTAAACGCGAACTCTCATTTTAAGTCGGAAAATCAAGCGCGTGAAAGGCACTAAAAATGAAATGGGGAACATACCAATTCTTCCATTTTATGATGAATATATTGTATAATCCATATTCGTGCCGATATTTTATTCATTCAATGCTAACTTTTTTGTGTGATATTTAATTCTTTATGAGTAACGCATTTTGTAAACCAAATAAGTAGCTTGAATATTTAAGAATATTTGTTCAGTATAATAAAAGATTGGATAGAAGATTAGTTTATTCGATAAAAATCTTTCAATAAATTTACAGAATAGGTAATATTATTTATAATCTAGAAACTTTGAATTCAGTGAACAAACCAATTTTAAATCCATTAAGTCATGTTACTTTGATAGTCATTTATCTACGAAACACTCTTTTTTTTGGAACTAAGCACACCCGAATTTCGGCAAACCTAGCCGCATTTTCAAGTTTACCTGAGTTCGCGGAAAATATTTGTTCTACGTTCATTGAATATCGGTGAATATAACGGACATGTCCTTCTGGGGAAATTGTTAAAGCCGAAAATTTTTAATTTTTAAGAAAGGGTTGCATTTCTTCACGTCGCAAGTATAAAAAGGTGTAAATTTACGCCCATAAATAAAACCTAAAAAAAATTATAAGCACGATTAACAGCCTATATTAGGATCTGTAAATTCTCGATGAAACATAAAAAAATTATTTTTATTTACAACGGTTTTTACTTATATGACAATTTACTAATTTACCAATAAATATTTAATATAAAAATGTAAATATTTGTTTCACAATTCTTACACGAATGGAAAAAATTAAAGGCCCAAAAAAAGTCCAAATAGTCTCTGTCTGTTTGTCTGATGTTTTTTACCATTAATTTTTAATTTAATTAAAATTAAAGTTGATGACCCAAATCGCGTGTCGACCCCGATTCATACCTGTTAAGAAGACAAATCTGCTCTATTTTCGTGAGAACTGACCATAGAAAAAAATTCGATTTTCTTCATTTTAGCCATGATTAGGACATGTTTTGGCCCAAAAAAACGTCACTCTTTAATTTTTTCAAAAGTTTGCCCATTTTGCTACAAGAAAACGGTTCGTTAGATCGAGATGTAACTTCTCAGGGTTTTTGGGGGTTATTTTATAGTAAAAGGCACACTCAATATCCCCTTTTTTTCTGTTTTTTTTTCTAATTTTTGCCTTGGATAAAAAAAAAATTTATCCACGATTGTGGCAGAAATTGTAGAAAGCTTATTCCAGTTTTCAGAACTGCCCTTAACTTTTCTGTGCTCCGAAATTTTCTTTGCCAAAACATCTCAAAACTAGAAACCTAAGGCTTGAAAATTCTTTTTAAGACCTTAATACGACCATTTTTCAGTGAGATACAGCATTCTGAAAAATCACTAAAAATTCGGAAATGTTGGTTTGATCCTTTAATTTTTCCATTAGTGCATTTACGAAATGTTCATAATATATATTTGCTATACACGGAGAATATTTGTGTGTTAAATTTTACATAACTTAGTTCGGCAAACGGAGGACATTAAGGCATTTTATTAAAATTTCACTTTCAGTCATGTAAAATGAAATAGGGTAATATTTGATACAAAAATATCAATAATTATTAATATAAATTCATTATAATTTAATTCCCGATTCATTAAGAAATAATGCAACTAGATAATAAAGATTACCTGACAGTTCGACAAAAGGAGATGTTGATTATCTGCCAGTTAGGCAAAATCTACACGTAGTATGAACTCTGCACATTAGGCGCAAACGTCGAGTCTGCACACGCAAGTCTCCACACCTAACTCTACAATTTTTTATTAAAGAATTTTTCAGGACCGTACACATTAACTGTGAACATTAAAGTCTCCACGCAAAAACCCTGCTCATTTAACTCTACACACTAACCTCGAAAATTGGAAAGCTTGAACATTAAAGTCTAGACAAATAAACTCTTCACGTTAAGCTCTGCACATTAAACTCTACATGTTATATATGTAAAGGTATACATTTTTCTGATAAAAAGGCCTAGAAATTAAACTGGGCACATCAATGTCTACACATTTAACTCTACACGAAGAAACTCTGCACATTGAACTCTACACTTTCAAATCTACACACTATTATATATAGACATTTAACCCTGCACGTTTAAGGCTGAAGGTTAATATTAATGTGTGGCTGAACATCTTTTTTAATTAGAATTGAGTTGAAATACTTGGAGAATCGGAATTTTTGTAAGTTGTAAAAAAAGCCTTAGGGCACCAAGTAAATAAAACGTATCTGCATCAAGGATTCAGAAACATATACTCGTGCAGAATTATAAACGTGAGCATGGTAAGGTTCTGACCAGTTTTTTCTACTTTTAGCGTGGCCCTGGTCGGCTAACCTGCAAGGGCCATACATGGCGTGTAACGCTTTTGCATATTTTTGCCCTACTTAGGGTAAATTTTCCAAGGCCTGTCCAGTTTTTCTGAGCTATCCCTACTTTTTTAAATTTTATTTAAATGAAAATAAACTACTTTTAAGAAAGAAAGTTTATTTTATTTAGTATAGTACTACTGAAAATACACATTGTATTATAAACCTTGAGTCTTTGATGCTACAAACAGCAAATAATTTAAATTGTAAATATGTTGTGTATCGATTTTATTATGTCATTTAAAGCTTTTGAAAAATAAAAAATAATATCTAAGTGCACTTACAATGAAAAAAAAAATTTCCAGATTATTAAAGGAACAAAGTTTCTTTCCATGCAGATAGTATTATTTCTTGACCCTAAGCGTGCTTTTCTACCTACACTGGTATGCCTATACCGATATGCGTAGATAAGTTACATCACTCATACGTTACGGTTGCGCTCATGCGCCACGGCGCGCTTTTTGAACTCTGAATAATTCACTAATTTATATTTTTCAAAATTTGTAAATATCTCAGAAATGAAAGAAAAATTGCGCAGGGTTTACGTCAAGTAAATATTACAGAATTACTAATATATTTCAAATTCTTCTCAGGCGGGATGTTTCTTAACATGTATTCGACCTAGGTCTAGAGTGTTTTTTCTTTTCTTATCAATTATGTGTCAGCCGTCAGCGTACAAAATATTTATAAAAAATATTTCCTAAAAATAATAATTTTATCATCGATAAACATAACTTCACCAAACATTCAAATTATGTTAAATTGACCAAGCGTTTCTTGACGAGCGTGATATGGTTGACGTGTGGCGTAACAGAGTATCTAGTGAATTCTTGACTTGGGGCAAACCTCCGCAAAACTCCATCAAAAAATGTCTGATATATCATTTATATGTGGGAGTCATTTTATTATTTTCAAGTCGGAGCAACAATTGCGTGTTTATAAATAATCAAAGATATTTATATTTTCATACCCCATTTGTGCCTTATAATAATTTAATTATTTTTATTGAAAATAGAAAAACTGGCCTGGGCCTTGACTGCGCCACTTTTCAAATAGAGAAAATAGGGCAATTTCTAAAAGCGTCCTTTTCGGGGTAGTCTGATTTTAGGGGGTTTCTAATACACTTTGGCCTGCAAAACTTTGAACTGGCATTGAACTTTTTTCAGATGGTTTGCTTTTCAAAATATTAATTTTGAAAAAACAATTTCGAAGATCGCTCTACTCTGCGAAATATTTCTCAAGCTAGAAAAGATAAATCTAGTTGCAAAATGTATTAAGTTTAACATCTTCGAATATGCAAAGGATATTAGCGCCATTTTTCCTGATCAATTACTTTCATTATTACAATTACAATTAATAAATATTTTTTTTAGTCTTGGTTTCCTATCCAATTAATTCATACAAATCTTTTAAAGCAATTTTTAAGTTCAGCAGGCCAACATGCATTGGAAAAATATAGCGCCACTGAATGCAAATTTTTATTTTTATTTTTACTTGGTACGCTAGTTTAGTATGCCTATATAAGATATGGCATAGTAAGTATGTAAACCTGGTTTCTTTTTTACTTCAGTATGCAGATACTAGGTTGCAATCAAGCGCGTAAAGAGGGATCTACAGCTTTAATTTGGATTCGAGCTACGAAAAATACGGTAAAAGTATATAGGAAAAATGATAAAGATCAGGGATCAAACCGCGGAATTCTAACATGAAGACCGAGCACCTAACCGCCTCAGCCATCGAGGCTAAAATCTATTATTATATAATTCTCATTTATGGATACCATTCCTAATTAATCTTTAGCTGCATAAATAATATCAAGCTGGTGCATTCACAGAAAAATAAGGTGATTTTTTGCAGACAATTTGCATGTAAACTTATAATTCATAATAAAACTGATTATTGTTTATAAATTTAACGTGTAGACTTTAATGTGAACAGTTGAACGTGTACAATTTAATGTGCACAATTTCAACATGTAGACTCATCAGTTAACATAATTTACAAGTCAAAAAAATTAATGAGCAGAGTTATTATGTGTGGACTTTTACTGTGTAGACTTTAATGTGTAGACTATAATGTATACACTTTTTCGACTTACTATTTAATTTTGAGACATTTCACGTGGTGAATGAAGCGTGTTGACTTGAATGTGTACACTTAAATGTGGAGACTTTCACGTGGTGAGATGAATGTGTAGACTTCATGTGTAGACTTCATCTGGTGAATTAAATGTGCAGAGTTGAACACCTTAATTTAATGTCTACACGCAATGTGTAGATTTGTACAATGTGTAGGCCCGGTATGTGTAGTATCGATACACAACCAGTTTAACGCGTTCGATCGCTAACGACTAAACCTTACCGCTAACTTAACACTTAGAATATTGAGAAAAAAATCTCGACCATAAAGTTAAAGTACGAGTACGCCAGGGCTGTACAAAATAAATATGGTGCCCATTTAATCCAAATTTCTTATTATACCATTTTATTAATAAACGGGCTTCTAAACTTAGAGGAAGTGTAGAAAATCATTATATAACTTTTTTAATATAAATCTTGTAACATTAAACCCTAAATTATTTAATTTTCAATATTTTAAATTTGTGCAAAATTGAACATTAAAAACTTACAAATGAAATTTATATATAGTCTATTAAATTATCAGTCCTCACAATGCTTATGTCCCTAGCGATTCTCATTTTACCTTACTGTTGTGTAATTCCTGTCCTAATAAAAGTCAAAATCTCTAAAAAATTCTGGAATCTATACTTTCTTTTAAGCGAACTATTAATATCAGACGAAAATAAACTTTATATCATTTATTTGAAAAATCTATGTACATTACTTTGCGTTATTTTATGATATACTGGTATGGAAATAATACAATCCTTACATCAATTACTACATATCAGATTTTTCACTTTTGGACTTGAGATTTTACATAACTATATTGTAATATTTATAGTTCTGTTTTGTCAAAAAGCCTGCAAAAATTGTAAACTTCATATGAATGCATTAATGTTCTCCATTTACCGAACTAATTAGGTAAATTATAATAAAAAAACTTTCTCCTTGTATCAATCAAAAGAAAAAAAATTGACAATGTAATAGCAAAATGAGTAAACAGGGGTATTGCCGATTATTCATGTAATATGTATTTCAATATTTCTTAAGTACAAAATTACTAAATTTATACTAATCAAATACCATTTTTCTTGCTACCTACAAAAGTATATTTTGACATTATAAAAATTAGACATGTCGTTAATTTGAAAGTACTCTCAAAGTTAAAAGAAAAGGTATTTCTTATTTTGTAGTACTCTCAGACGTAAGATGATTATATTTTAAAATAGAATTACATAAATATTAGTTTTAAATTGGAGTAGATAAATATTCTTATCATACCTTCAAAACCATTGAACAGCATACGTATCTCTCACTCACTCTCAGTGAACGACACTCGATAGAAGGAAGTTTTCAGGTAATTATACGCATTTTTTTAGTGATATCCATGCTGATATGATTGTAATTTGCTTTCCTTATTTCTATGCCATCGCCTTCTAAGAGTCCTTAATGTTCAATATCTTTTTAATTGATTATGGATTTCCGATCCTCAAAAATCAATCAGCGAGACTCCAGAATGAATTTGGAAAATTCGTGAACTGATCAAATGAACATAATCACACAATATCGAAGGTATTTCTTTTCGACAAAAACGTCGTTCTTTCGTTTGAAAAAACCCTGAACTATACAAAATAATGTTTATTACTGTCTAAAGCAACTAAATTACATAATATTTCTTACAAATAACTTTCTTAATTCTTTTAAATTTAAAATTATTACCGGTGTCAATAACTAAATGTATAGTGTCGTTTACTGGAAATATGGTGTCGTTCACTGGATTTGATTAAATGATTTGAAAATAAATATAAGCATAGTTAGGCAACGAATAATTATATTACTGGGTACTGTCTACAAACTTTAAAAAGCTGCCCTTTCAGATGAATTCATTTTCGGTACCAAACAATAAGCATATAAATTAATATTCTCCTATTTCTACCAACTTTTTCTTAAGGTGTCGGTAATACCCCTGCCTACCCTATGTAACATATTGATCAATATCGTAGCTTTGCTTTGCACTGAAGAAAAATGGAACATATTTCAATTAAAATACTCAATTATCAGGTCTTTCAAACAAGTAAATTTGCGTGAAGATACCCTATTATCTGTCGGGTAATGCGGCGCGCAATTTTAATTTTATCTGTTTGCAAATTAAAAATAAGTTTCTAACCATCGAACGCACAATTCCAGTAGGATTAAATATCTTTATTCATTTTCGGTTATAAACAATAAGTTTGAGGTAATACTTTGGCTGTGATTAGCATCCTAAGTATGGAAAATGACCATATAATATTCAACATTTCGAAATTGTACCATTAAAATGGCCATCTCCGCCGCATTGGCCGCTTATGCGTTGTATTAAAATAAGACTTTTATTTGAATATGTTAATTAACTGTATGTATTTCTAACACACGTGATTCTTTGGAAAAATCAAAGAATCAATATATCAATAAACAGAAATATATGGCTGCAAGATTAGAAGAAGTTTGTCGCAAATGACTAATGTTTGCTGCAAAATGATTCTTTTTCAGACAAAATAGAATCCTCTCAACCTTAAATTTATTAGGAAATTTCATTTGTGTTAAAATGCATCCTTTTGACACAAGCAGACATTTATCTGAGTCAAAAAGTAAACAATTATCCTAAATCACTTGATTTTTCTACTTTTTTATATTGGATTCATAACCAACCACACCCCTTTACCCACTTCTCTCTTAAAAAAGGGCAGTAGAAAAAATAATAGATGAACGAAAAGTATGAACAAAAACAAAAATAGTATAGAAAAAATAAAATAAAACAAAGACTATGTAGTTATTTAAATAAAGGAACTAAATAAGAGCTAAAAAGAGATAGAAAATTCCGAAAAGGAGGATGATAAAAGATGAAAAAGTAAAGGAGGAAACAATAATCTACAAAAGGGTGCTTTTTTATCTTGAGAGATTGAAATATTTGAAGAAATACGCATCCTACAAACCACATGACGGGTCACTGCATTCCCGTCCTTGGATTTGTTGCATTTTGTTTTGCATGTTTTAATGAGTCTTAATCCGTGTCGTTTTTCAAAAAATTAAATGTTGTTATTTTTAATCTTATTTTTATGCTTCAAACAAAAACCAGGCACCTTTAATCAAATTATTAATGAAAGATTTTTAGCACTTTTTTTGAAGAGCAACATTTGCCTATTCATTTTTTTCATATCTTTTGTTGTTTGTTCGAAAATTTAATTTCTTTATTTCTCATTTTTTGACGAATAAAACAAACACTACATAGTTTACCCAAAAAATGAAATTTTTTATTTTAATTTATTTTTTGTTTAATCCAAATATAATTTTCGATTTAAAAAAAAATCAAAAATTTGTTATGATAATCTTGTAGGAATGTTAAAAAACAACGCTTTTTTCTTGATTTTTTTTGTATCGTGCGTTGTTTGGCTTAAAATATTAATTCTAGTTTTTTTATTTATAAATTGCTATAACTGACAATTTTCTTTTTATCCAAAAAAGTCATAAGGATAAATTAATAAAGTTTCAGAGTGCGACAAATAGCCGTATATACAATTTTTTAATTAAAAAAAAATGTCAAAAATTCTTTAAATACGCTAAATTTTTTTAATTTCGTCTAAAATAGCTAGCCAACGAACTCGTCCTTTCTTTTCAGACCCTTATAAAGTATGCTAAATGGTTATCTAATCGGATAATTTCTTTAAATGTTACCGTGTTTACAGAATACAACATTAGATGGAATCCGCGAAAGTCATTTTTCACATCAAACCAATACCTTCTCATTATGGCGAGAATGTAAAAATACCCTGTGCATACTTGCATACGGATGTTTCTGGTGATCGATACTGTGATATTGATATTATTTTTTTTATAAAAAGTGATCTACAAATGCATAGTCTCCGCTGATGAAAATTCTGGCTTTTCTGTAAGGGTTATAGGGATGTTTTATGGCTCTTTTAAAAGCGCAGGAGGTTTTGATTCTCGGGCAAATAAAATAGAGCTGTCTCGTAAATAAAATGTTATTGTATTGATTTTTAAAATGAATAATATTGAAACGTTATACTTTACGATATTCGTTTATGGATATTCCGGTTCTGCTGTAAAAGATTCACAGGGACTTTTTATTACTCATTTGAACTGATGCCTCAGAAACTTGGGAAAATGCATAAAATAAATTTCTTTTTCGTTATACCCTTCTAAAATTGCATTTTAATTTTTCTCCCTTTTCGTTTCATATATAATGGAATCAATATATTATTTTAATTTGTAATTGAAACTATCTAAACATTGCCATTTTTAAGTTAATAGGTAAATAACATTAATAACAGCCTTTATAAATATGAGTTATGATGGTGTATTAGTTTGAAATATTTTAAAGAGTCTACTTTCATGTAGCGAATCTTGGAAAGAAGTTCACTAAATAAAATTTGAAATAAAGATAAATGTTCAAAAAAATGAAATTTAAAAAAATTGTTGATAATTAAATAAAGAAGGTAAATTAGTTAACTTATTGACAAAAACCACAAAAAAGTGCCTAATCATGAAGAAGGACAAGGGTTCTAATAAGCAATTAAAAATCAATTAATAAGAAATTTAAGAAAAAAATGATTAAGCGTGTCAACAATCAGTGACTAGAGTTGAAAATTTATTTTTAAAATCAATATTCAAAACAATTCAAATGAGTCTATGGCGATTGGGGATTCAAGAAAACTTAGATTTCAGTTAAATACCATTGAAAGATTCGCTTCAACGGAAAGTAACCATATCGAATAAACTTTACATGAATCTGAGATAATTTAATATTTTTAAATTGTCTTGGAATACTCAGTGAAATAGGTCTGGAAATCAGTGCACTAGATTTTAGAAACATTGCACTAATTAAATTTTCATTTTAAAACTAATTGCACTTATCGCGGACGAATGAAAATATATTTTTCGTGGTTTTTCACCGCATATTCACTATGCTCTGAACCATAATTCACAAGTTGTGAGTTAGAAATTTTCGTCCTGACATTTTATTCATGAAGCCTTTTTTTAAATTACTATTTAAAATATAATTTTATATTATGATTGAGTTTTAATTACTAATATGTAAACTCAATTTGATGATGAAATAAATTAAAAATGCAAATAATTTTAGAAAGTTTGTTAATGCTTCAACCTGAAAATTAATTAGATTCTTATTTTTCGTTTAGTTTGAAAACAAACGATCGTTGTTGTTATGTTAGATTGTGCATTTTTATTTGCACAAAAAACGTTTTTAATCGTTTTTAATAAGTATAATTATGTAAAAAAAAATTAAGCAAGTGAAAAGTTTTTTTATATTTGGTGTCCTGATTTATAGCTTGTTTTCACTTATATTTTGCGGATGTAGCAGACGAAAGCTTTTATTACAGCGTTGGATAAACATTCGCCAAATAACATATAAACTTTAACAGTGGAAAATTTTACGTGCAAAGAAATCTTATTTTAGTTTTTTCTGAGAGGAAAGTATTTCGTAGTCTGATTTCCATTGAATTCCGTGGAAATATATTGAACCATAGCTAGTTACAGTGAATTCATTTAGGCTCACTTAAATTCTGAAGTTCACTAAAAAATTTAATTAATTTTGATATTGATCACTTTTAATTAACATATAAAATTGAAGTTGAATCAAAATTTAATTCAGATTAAATCAGTTTCAATTCTATTGAATTCGGCTGAATTCTGTACAATTCCGAAGAAATTCGTTGAGTTTATGCTGAATTCTACTTGTACATTCCACATACTTAGTTTAGTACTTAATTATTAATTGTTTTATATATTGCATATTCAAATAATATATTATATTCACATCTGAATAAATTTATTTCATCCTATATCAAATTATGCTTTTACTATAACAGGCATAGTCAGTTTGCTTTTGATGCAATAGTGTAAGTTCCTGATTTAAGGTTTTCAATTATTTTAAAAATATGCAGAAGAAAAAGTTGTTTCGATGTAATTCAAGAAAATTAAATAGAATTTAAAAGACGTCAGAAGAATTCATTATTTCATATATCCATAAAAATTAAGTTTCGTTTGTTTATTCACACAGAAAACGGTACAAGCATTTATGAAAGGAAGGGATTTTATACGAAAAAGGCATATGAAAGAAAAAAGATAAATATAAATAATTAGCGAAAGAAATAGAAAAATTACAAAATAAAAAATTTATCAGGAAATTCAAGGATATGCACTTTTTAAATTTGCAAAAGAAGTCCGTTGTCACTATTTCAGACTATCTTGATCGATAATGCAAGCAATTTACGATTATGGACTGGAATTAGACCTTCCTTTTTTCATGTTTATCACCTATGCCGCATAATTTTCTTTATTTACTCTATTATTTAGCGTCTATTAAGATAGCAGCACTACTAGCGTGGCACGGTATTTTGTTTCTTAACAACATTTTGGTATTAAATTTCGTGTTTACATATATGATTAATTTTTGGTATGCAATTTAAAGATAGTTTTCGTCTTTTCATAATTAAAAAAAAATAATTTTGTTAAACTATTGGCTCGTTTTGACGAGTGTATGTATGCAGCTCGGTAATTTTTAACGATCTTTCAATTAGAATAAGGTATACTTTCAAAATTGTCAGAAGTAATGTAATTGTGAATAATTGAGCTTAAAATTACGTTTTTGAAAAGAGTTATTTTTTAATTGTAAGTTTTAAAACATAATGAAACAATAAATTTTTGTCTCATCATATCATCCATCATTATCTTTTTCATTGTTTCTCATTTAATTTAAGTGATTTTTGGTTAAAAATAATTATTTAGTATTTAACTTTAAAAAATATTTTAAATTTCACTGAACCTTTTTCACGTTAGAACTTTTTTGCACTTTGAAAGGCACTTTCACAAAATATTGTTACACCACGTTTTTCTAGTTCACAGTTGTAAGAATTTTTTTTAATACACTCTTTTCTGTTTCAAAGGTTAAATCCACAATTTTTCGTTATTGATTTTTTAAATAAAATAGTCAGTGATCAAAATCCAAGAATGCCACACGTGCGAGAAATGTGTAGAAAACGATGCAAGCGCTTCCGATTCTACTTCCTGAATGCTTTCACGTGGATCTGATGTCCTGACTCAAAAGCGCGTGTTCGCGGCTCGCTCGGCGCGCGGACTGAAAGAAGACGACTCGTATCAGGGGTCTGCGGCTGGTTTCGCTCATGCTTATTTCCCTGCTTATATACATATGGTGTTACTCCCTTACCTGTTCTATTGCTATGCTTTGTTAATCTCCACCGACCTGTCTTTCAAAAAACTTTCCCGTCATCTTCGCACCTCCCAAGCCCATTATTTTTCCCCTCCAAAGACCGGTTTCATTTTTCGCATCAGCGAATCACTTCTACCTTCTTCGGAGCATAACCAATCAACTAATGCTAGGTATGAGGATCCATAGGGTGGTTTTACAATTGTCGACGATCCTAGTAATCGACTGGTAAATCGTTTGAATTACTATCAGAGTTTATTTATTCAAAAAAGAGCTAAATACATAAATAAAGGAAATATTTCTTTTCAGCAAAATGTTAAAGTAATTCCCCAATTTTGGGTTAAGGAAGTAATTTACCACTGTAGTCATATCAGAGATATTATTTATTTAATTCAATATTATATATAATTACGTTATTTCAAAAAGGCAATTTATTTTTCAAATATAATAAGAATTTGACCGCTTTGTGACCGGATTGCCCGACCAGCGCCCGGCTTAAACCGGGGCTATCTGGCCGGGACCCGGCCGGATCCCTGATTAGATTCTTACACGGGGTTGCTTGAAAAATAAAATAAACGTTCAGGTACGTACATTTATTATAATGATCAGAATTTATCATTACTGATTTCACCTTGAAATAACTTGATCTTATCTGAGCTTAAGGATATGCTCTATCCATTAACATAACTTAAAATTAAAAAAAAGATTAATCGAAGCAGACGAAATACAACCGCATAATTGATTCCGATGCATCTTGAAGGGGTAGCATTCTTTTTTGTAGAAAAAATTAGAATGAGTTAAAATTATTTTTCTAATAATAATAATTGAACATCCAGAGATTCTTCTTTAATATTACTGAATAATCATATTTTTCGTCCTATCTTAATAAATAATAGCTCATTTTGTTCAGTGGAACATTTCCTAAAATTGAATTTCTAGATATTTATTTTAAAAAGTTTTATTACACACTGATGACTGGAAAACTTAATTTATTTGAATAATTGAAAACAAATTATGTTAAAAAAAATAGAAAAAACATATTGTATACAAAATTTAAAAAGGTCCCTGCATCCAATACATGAGAACATTTTCGTTCTAAAATAACGTCTTAACCAAGTGCAGTAATTAAAACAATGTAAATCGTCTTCTTATTACAACGTTAGAAGGCGAAGAGCTTAATATTTGTATCTTACTGCTCTTCAAGTGCTATTGTGCCAATCATGCACTTGGTTCGCTTGCCGCAACGTTTCAATGCTAAGCCGTTAATTTTTTTTAAAGTACTGCAACACAAAGAGTTTGAGGGCAGAAAATGTGCTAAAGTAAGGTATGTATCAAGTGCTATTCTCCCAATCATGTACTTCCTGCAATTCCTGCAAATTGGGAACTCTAAGCGCTCAATATTTTGAGTTAACTGCAACACACACAGTTTAATGGTAGTAACGGTGCTAAAATAAGACATATTATTGAGCGTGAAAATGTAACATCATTGGCCCAATAGCAATTTATACTGACCATATTTCAGCACTATTGCTGCCGTTGGGAAGAAGCGGACGATTTTTATAATTGCCATGCCTGCACTTGATAATGAAATTATGTTAGTGCTGTTGCTGCCCCTGAAGTGTGAGTGTTGCTGAAAATTCTAAATATTGAGTGCTTCACGTTCTAACGTTGCGAAAAGTGGAAGATTTATATTATTGCCTTGCTGCACTTGATACTAATATTATTTTAGTCCTGTTCTTGCCCTTAAAGTGTGTGTGTGTGTAGTTAATTGGAAATATTGCGTGCTTTGCGTTCCTACGTTACTGGAAGGGGACGAAGTTTTTGTTTGGCAGCATAGCATTTGATAATGACCTTATTTCAGCGTCGGTGCCTCTCTTGAACTGTGCGTGTTGCAGTTCATCTAAAATATGTAGCGCTTAGCATTCTCACGTTGCTGTAAGTGGACGAAGTACATGATTGGCACAATAGCACTTAATACTGTCTTCATTTTAGCACAGTTATACTCTAAAACTATGTGTGTTGAAATTAGTTAAAAACTTTAAGAGCTTAGCGTTTGACCGTAGCTATAAATGGTTCGTATATATTGCAATAAATTTAAAAATTAAGCGCTTAGCGTCCTGAAGTTAGAGGAAGTGCACGATTTACATCATTGGCAAAATATCACTTGATACGAAGCTTTGTTTAGGACTGTTACTGCCCTCAAACTGTAATTGATTCAAATAATTGAAAATATTGAGCGCTTCGCATTCTAAAGTTGCAAGTAGCCGGCGATTTATATGATTATTATTTACGCAATTAATTCTGACGTTATATATGGTAAGCAACATTTTTGACCAAAGTTTAATGTTTGATTCTTATTTAATCATTGTTTTAGCTTTCAGTACTATACAGATATGTCCTATGCACTTATTTTGAGAGCTTACCTCCGTAAGCGCTAAAATTCTACTTTAAAAAAATTAAGGATATTTCATTGCCCACTTAACACTAAAACTATTACCAAGTTTTACCCAAGTCCACCCAAAGACATTTTCTCATGTATCGTGTGCGTTGTCTTTTGAAAGAACTTCCGGTTATACGTGATCTTAACAAATAATAAACAAAAAATAACAAAAAACAACAATTGTAAAAAACAAATAAATGATTTACAAAAAAAAAACATTTAAATATTTTTAAAGACTCCCGGCCTTTGTGTTATTCACGAAAATATAAACATAAAAATTCTATATATAAAACAAAATAATTTACTTGAAAAAATAACAATAAATGTTTAAAAATACTGATTTTGAAAAATTTTTTTTTCGAAATTATGATAGAAGCAGGAGAAAACGTCTACGGCCTGGTTACATTTCTGCAACTCGGAAACTCGTCAAAATATGAGAGTGCTCAACTGTAATGTTTAAGATTTTTAATAATTATATCTTTATCAATATTGCAGTATTTAGAAAAATATGTTTTCATTTATATGATTGGAAAGAACACTGAGATTAGGAGTTTTTTCAAATTTTTCAATTTTTTAGGAACATTTTTCATAAATTACATATTAAGTTATGTTTTATAAATAATTCTTTCTAGTTGAATTTTTTTCTATGCATATTTTTGTGAAGAACACTAAGAAAGGAGTTTTTTTCCATTTTTGGATTTTTTTTTTAGTTGATTTTTTTATTTATTATTTTTTGCTTATTATTGGTTGCAACCATTTATAACCGGGGTTTCCCTTGAAATATTTAAAATATTTTTTTCAAATTTAAAATATGTACTGCGAAGGTTGATTGCCTTTTTAGCTGTCTTATATTATTGACCGAAGTTCATCCTTTGCATATAAGTAAACATCAATAGATGAATAAAGTAAATTCTCATGAAAAAATGTTATCGCATAACCTTAAAAACATTGTGTTGTATTTTAAAACAACATTACTTGCACCGAATCATTGTAAAAATGATTTAGAAATTATTATTTTTATAGTTTATTTATTAATTATT
>JAAAKG020058157.1:0-41062 GCA_010014905.2 Druon quercuslanigerum | reverse complement strand
TATGTATATCTATATATCTATATATCTATATATCACTTAGGCTTTATATATATTGCCTAGGCATCACATGCAAATGTAATGCCTGGATTATATACTTTGCGTGAAAGGCTTCAACCTAATATTTCATTGATTTAGAAGTACTTTTTTCTCAGTATAACAAATGCAACATTTACTTTCCGAATATGGATTCCTGCTCACTAGAACATTTTTATAAACATCTCAAATTTAAATTCTTTTTCAGGGGCTGTCGCTGTTGCTCTTGTTCACCTACTTCTCCAGCATCCAAACCAAGAACACCAGGGATGGCCCGATTCTTCGGCAAAGACACGCCAAAAGAGCTACTCTCAGCGAATTTTTGCAACCTCCACCTCCAGCTCCAGCTAATCTCATAAGAAATCATCCACCCAGAAATTTGGCACCTCCGCCCCCACCACCACCACCACCTCCCTCATCAATAAGAACCGGAAGATATGTCGCTAATCCTAGTCCTGAAGATCTTCCCTCGAGAGGATATTTTTCCAGATTACTAGGCTGGCTTAATCCTTGGTCTTCTGGTCCTGGCCTTGAACCACCGCCACAAAGTTTTGGCAGAAGTCCAGCGTAAGTTTTCATTTTATTATTTTTATTTTTATAGTATTAATCCTGTCGTCACTAATACTTCTCTATGCACTAATAGGTTCTCGAGAATACTCTTTTTCAAAAGTTCAAAAAAAGGCCCCTGATTACAAATATCTTGGGTAGGTTTTCGAAATCTGGGTCAATGTTGGTGCATATAAACAATTTTTTCAAACAATTACATTATTCATTAACAAAAAATGTTGTAAAATTATTTTTAGCATGGCTGAGCAAAAATTCAACATTTGTTATCTTGCATATTTTTTGTAGTATGAACCGTTTGCAAGGTATAGCATTATAAACAAATGATTTTTTAAAACAAAATTGCCATATTTGCGCAGGATTAAATTTAGAATTTACCCAAGTCGAAATATTAGTCCACTTTTTATTCTCTTAAATTCTCTATCCTCAGCGATTTTACGAGGATCTGATAGGGATTAATTCAATATGATAAAATTTCAAAAAAAGTTGTCCAGCCTGGTTTTTAATTTAGTTTAAAAATTTTTTTGTTATATAAATAAATATGATGACAGAAATGGCAATTTTTTCTATTTGACGTTCCCGGTGCTCGTCAATAATAGGAAATTTGTTGTAATCGTTGACGTTTCATAGATTTACATTATATAAAGATATTCCATCATGATACAATAAACAGAAAAATTTATTTTAAACAAATTATTTGTTAACTATGTGTTTTCCAAAATTTACAATATTGTTACGTTTTTTAAAGTTATATTGCAAGAAATTTGAATTGAAACAAAATTTTAATAAAAAAAAATTACTCTTAAGAATATTCTTGATAATATTATAAACGAATTTAATTAAAGAATGCATTATTCAGGCATTTGTCGTCAAAACAATTATTTCTTTTTGATGTTAATTAATATTTTTCTTCTTTAAATCTAAAATTTCTGGTAATAGATTATGTCAGTGTCCAATACACTCAAACTTTTTCGCTATTGTAAACATAGCATCACATTTTAGAATTTAAAGCATGATGCTATCAATTTATAGGAAATACCGTTTATTACAAATTTTACATATAGTTAACTTTACAAAATTTACTATGAGGTTTATGAAATCTTCAGTTGAGGCTAGTTATTTGTTAAATAATTTAATAATAATTTATTTAAATCAACAAAATGAGAAAAAATAGCACTTCCTTTTGAATTTATACTATATGTGTTACTGGCAAAGTATATAATCCGGCATTATATATAATCCGGCATTATATTTAATCCCTAGGCATTATATATAATGCCCAACAGAGTTGGTTTCCATAATTCGTAATTTGTTGAATAATTGTATGATTTTTTAACAAATTTAATTAAAAAATGCATTATTCGGGAATTTGTCGACAAAAAAACACTTTTTTTAAAGTCAGTCATAAATTTGTTTAAAAAATCATAAAAATAATCAACAAATTATCAATTTTTCTGAAATTATCATGAGGTTCCTAATTTTAAAAAATTGGCATGGAAAAAAACGAATTTTTCCGATGACAAATGCCTGAATAATGCATTTGTTTATTAAATTTGTTTATAATATTAAACAGAATAGTCATAAGAAAAGTTTTTTTTTATTAAAATATTTTTTCCATTCCAATTCCTTGTAATGTAACTTAAAAAACGTTAAATTATTGTAAATTATGGAAAATTGTGGAAAACACATTTTCAACCAATAATTTGTTCATAAAATTTTTTATTTATTGTATCATTATGGAATATCTTCATATAATGTAAATCTATAGAGCAACAATTTTCTATTATTGACGAGCACTGGGGACGTCAAATAGAAAAAATTATCATTTTTTTTGTCATATTTATTTATTTATAAAAAAATTGAAACACTAAATTAAAAATCAGGCTCAACAACTTTCTTTGAAATTTTATTAGTTTTTTTTTAAAAAAAAGCAAACATCCTAATGAAAGTGATTGAAAATTCTTCCTTTTTGGTAGTCAATTAATATTTCTGTTTAAAGATTAATCTTTTTAAGTTGAAAATGTATCTTTTTGGTTGAGAGTTCTTCAATTTTGTTTAAAATTTTTTTTTTCCGGTAGGAAATTAAACTTTTTGTTTAAAAATGCATGTTTTTTAATTAAAACTTAAACTTTTTGGTAGAGAATTCTTAAATTTGGTTACACATTCTTTTTTGGCGTGTAAAAATTAAACAACTAGGTTTTAAAATTTGAACTGCTTTCTTAAAAATGAAAGAAAATCATTTTTTAATTCTTTCTTATAAATCTAACTTTTTGTCTGAGATTTATTAAAAATTCGAGTTTTTTAATAATAAATTAATATTTTTGTTTAAAAATTGATTATTTGAAAATTCAAATTTTGGATTGAGAGTTCTTGAATTTTGTTAAAAATTCTTTTTTGCCGGTACAAAATTAATTTTTTTGTTTAAAAATTCCTCTTTTTGATTAAATTTAACTTTTTGTCTGAGATGTATAGAAAATTCGTCTTTGTTAGTAATAAATTAATCTCGTTTCTTTAAAAATTTATCTTTTTTAATTGAAAATTTAACTTTTGGATTGAGAGTTCTTGAGTTTTGTTAAAAAAAAATTTTTCCGGTACAAAATCAATTCTTTTGTTTGAAAATTCCTCTTTTTAGTTACTAATTTAAAAAATTGTTTTTAAAGTTAAACTAGTTTCTTAAAAATTAAAAAAAAAATTCTTTCTTGAAAACTCAACTTTTTGTTTGAAATTTCTTGAACTTTGTTGAAAATTTTTTTTTTTGTTAAAAATTATAAAATAGGTTGTAAAGTCTAACTACTTATTAAAAATTAAAAAAATGTATTTCTGTCTTAAAATTATAACTTTTTGTCTTAGAATTTCTTAAATTTTAATAAAAATTCGTCTTTTTTCGAAGTAAATTAATGCTTTGATTTAAGAAATAATTTTTCTCAGTTGAAACTTTAAATCTTTGAATAAGAATTCCTTAATTTCGTTTTAAAAAAATTAGTTTTTTTTTATGTCGAAAATTAAACTTTTTTGTTTAAAAATTTATCTTTTTGTTAATGATTTTAGAACTAGATAATATGAACTACTTTCTTATGCAATGTAAACAAATTTCTTGCTTAAAAATTCAACTTTTTGTTTGATAATTCTTGAATTTCATTAAAAATTCTTTTTTTGGGGTTAAAAAATAAACAACTGGATTTTAACGTTTAACTAGTTTTTTAAAAACTACAAGAAATATAATAATTTTTTATTTCTTTCTTACAAAAACCTTTTTTTTAGATTTCTTGAATTTTATCGAAAATTCGTCTTTATTGGTAGTAAATTAATATTTTATTCAAAAATTTATCTTTTTTGGTCGAAAATTCCACTTTTTGATTGACAATTCTTGAATTTTGTGAAAAATTCTTTTTTTCCTGTACAAATTTAATTTTTTTGTTTAAAAATGTCTCATTTTGGTTAATAATTTAAGAAATAGGTTTAAAATAATTATACAAAAAGATGAATTTTCAACTGAAAAAGATGATTTTTTAAATAAAAATATTAATTTACTGCCAAAAAAGACAAATTGTCAATCACATTAAAAAATATCAAACCAAAAGTTTAATTTTTTAAAAAAGAAATAAAAAAATATTTCTTTTAGTTGTTAAGAAAGTTTTTTAAGTTTAAAACCTAGTTGTTTAATTTTTTAACAAAAAGAACGAATTTAAAAAAAAATCAAGACGTAAACTTAAATTTTTAGGAAAGAAATAATTTTTTTCAGTTTTTAAGAAAGTAGTTTAAGTTTAAAACCTAGTTCTTAAATTATTAACCAAAAAGATGCATTTTTTTTTAAAGTTTTATTTTTGACAGAAAAAAAAAATTTTTTTTAACGAAATTCAAGAATTCTGAATCAAAGAGTTGAAGTTTCAACTAAGAAAAATAAATTCCTAAATCAAAGCATTAATTTACTACGAAAAAAGACGAATTTTCATTAAAGTTTAAGAAATTCCCAACCAAAAAGTTATATTTTTAAGACTTTAAAACCTTTATTGCCTAATTTTTGACAAGAAAAATAAATAAATTGTCTACAAATTTCAAGAATTCTCAAGCAAAAAGTTGAGTTTTCAAGAAAGAACTTTTTTTTTAATTTTTAAGGAAGTAGTTAATCTTTAAAATCAATTTCTTAAATTATTAACCAAAAAGAGGAATTTTCAATCAAAAGATTGATTTTGTACCGAAAAAAATTTTTTTTTACAAAATTCAAGAACTCTCAGTCCAAAAATTGAATTTTCACCGAAAAAGATGAATTTTTAATCAAAAAGATTAATTTATTACTAACAAAGACGAATTTTTAATAAATCTCAGACAAAAAGTTAAATTTGTAAGAAAGAAAAAAAAATTAGTTCCTTTAGTTTTAAAGGAAGTAGTTTAATTTTTCGAACCTATTTGTTTAATTTATAACCGTCAAAAAAGAATTTGCAACCAAATTCAAGAATTCTCTACTGAAAAATTGTATTTTCAACTAAAAAACATGAATTTTTAACCAAAAAGTTTAATTTTCTACCAAAAAAAAAATTTTAAACAAAACTCAAAAACTCTCAATCGAAAAGATAAATTTTCAATTAAAAAATATGAATCTTTAAACAGAAATATTAATTTACTACCCAAAAGGAAGAATTTTCAATCATATTCAAGAAATCTCAGGCAAAAGTTAAATTTGTAAGAAATAAATAAAAAAATATTTCTTTCAGTTGTTGTGAAACTAGTGCAACTTTAAAACCATGTTGGTTAATTTCTACCCAAAAAAATTAATAAATTTTTAATAAAATTAAAGAGTTCTTTTAAAAAATTTGCATTTTTAAGAAAGAACTTTTAAATTTTTTTAAGAAAGCAGTGAAACTTTAAATCCTATTTATTAAATTTTTATCAAAATGAAAAAAATAAATAAATTTTTAGACAAAAAATTAATTTGGTACAGAAAAAATATCTGTATAGTCTTTTATAAAAATAAAAAAAGTATAAAATCCTTTGAAGTTTTTTGAATTTTTTTAAAGATCTTAAAAATGTCCAAGAATGTAAAAAAATACTTTTGAACATTTCAAATCCTTTTTGATAAAATTTAAACAAAAATTTCTTTGTTGAGAGTTCTTGAGTTTTGTTAAAAATTCTTTTTTTCTGGTACAAAATTATTGTTTTATTTGAAAATTCATCTTTTTGTTTAATAATTTAAGAACTAGGTTTTAGAGTTAAACTACTTTTAAGAAATTTAAAAAGATGTCAAAGGATTTGAAATATTTTAGGAAAATTTAAAATAATTTTAGAACTGATTTGATTTTTTTCAATAGTTTATAGGAATTTCAAAGACTGGTTTATTTTAGGGTATTTTAAGAGATTTTAATGCATTTGCAAGATATTTAAACTGTAATAAAAAATTGTTTCATAATTTTTAAAAAAAATTTAAATATTTATTATTCAATGAATAAAAAATAATTTTTTATATATTTTATATTATACCATTAGCTTCCTTTTATTTTACAGAGGGATAATTCTAGGTACAAAAAGAGTTTTTTCGTTGAATTAATAAATTTAATAAATAATTTGTTAATTTAAAATAAAAGTTTATGAACAAACATCCATATCAGATATTTTTGATAAAATAAATAGATTTTTTCTATGTAATTCTATGGAATGGAAACCAAATAATACTTAATAATTGTTTAAACAACCCTAATTAACAAATGCATTATTTGGCTATTTTTGAAGATACAAACCTAATTTTTTCGATTCAATTAACTGTAAATAACTAACTTGTAAATTTTTAATAAGATTTTGATGACGGTGAACAATTTTTTATTGTAAAAAAAAATTGTTTAACAAATTTTTATCATTTTATTGATTTATAAGTCAAATACCGTTTTTTACGGTATCTGAAAGCCAGCAATCATTACTAAGTAATTTAAATTATATTCCACAAGAAAAAAATATTTAGTTTAGAATTGCATTAGTCGAGAGGGATTTGTTAACTATATTGTTAATAAAAATAAAAATAGTGGATCATTATCGAATTATCAAAAAAAGTTTTAATAACAAAATAATGCATTTGTTAATTAAGTTAGGTTAAACAATTACCAAATGTTATTATAATCAAGCTGTTCTTAAAAATTCAGAAGTTAGTTATTTACAGTTAATTAAATTGAAAAAATCAATTTTGTAGCTCCAAACATAGTTAAATAGTGCATTTGTTAATTAAGCTTGTTTAAAAAATTATTACTTATATTTAATGAGCAAGTATTATACTCAGGTTTTATTTCCAAGTAATATATGATCGATTCCATCGAAATCTATTCATTCTATCAAAAATATCTAATATGGATATTTGTTTATAAAAATTGCTTTTAACATAATAAATTATTTATTAACTTTTAATAATTCAACCAAAAAACTTATTTTCTTCATAAATTGTTTCAATTTAATGCGAATTATGTTACCAATCATCGCAAATCCTTACTAAACCATTTTCATTCACTTATTTGTTGATAACAATTTCAATATATTTTTTAAAATTTGCATTGCTATTGGACATCTTTCTTGGATAGTTGCTTTCAATATCCTATGTATTTTTGATGGAATCAAAATTTTGTAAAAAATAGTGATAATTCAAAAATAATAATTTTTTCTTTTTTCTTTTGTTATTAAATAAACAAAAAAATAAACAAAAATTAAAAAATCGAGCATGACAGTTTGACTCTAAATTTGATTAGTTTCAATTAAAAAAAAAAGTTAAAATCAGATAATAATTGTCTTCTGAAAATCTATTTGTCCACGGCCGTTGTTTTTGCCTAATGTCACCTGAAAATAGGATATTTTTTTAAAATTTATTTTTTTCGAAAGTGCCTTCTTTGTGGGGAATAACCCATATATTTCTCAATTAAAAACATAGAAGATCAAAATTTTGATTTCAGATACCAAGAAGAGGGTCCACCTTCCAAACAGAATGGACCATTCCAAAATGAAAAAAGTTGCAACCCCTGTAATGAAGTTCCTTGGATCCCTATCAGAGGCTTCGTTGATGGACCTCCAAATTTTATTCCTCCAAATTTAAATGCCTTAAGGGATGGATACTACCAGCACACACCCTCTCAAGAAGTTCGCCAACCTGATTTTTCTTATTCTCCGCTTCTTTACCCTGGAGCAGTGAATCCACTACCAAATCCACAAATTTATCCTGGAGTTGTGCCTCCTCTCTATAAGAGTCAACCCTTTGCCCCTGGGGATTCCTATTCCAGAAACAAAGGTGTACCAGAGAATGATTTCCATCAAGGACAGGAGACAGGGAATTCTGGTCCGTTAGATAGTGGAGGTTCTGGGACGAATATTCAGGAGATTGTTCAGGTTAAAGGTGAAGGGACTAAAGGCCATGATGACCAGAACCAGGAGGTTCAAGTTCAAGAAAATCTGAATCAAGGGGGTCAAGAGCAAAGCCAGAATCAAGACATTCAAGATCAGAATCAGGCTCAAAGGATTCAGGAAATAAATCTGAATCAAGGAATCCAACAACAAAATCTGAATCAAGGGATCCAACAACAACATCTGAATCAAGGGATCCAACAACAACATCTGAATCAAGGGATCCAACAACAAAATCTGAATCAAGGGATCCAACAACAAAATCTGAATCAAGGGATCCAACCACAAAATCAGAATCAATTGAACCAGGTGCAGACAATTCAGAGTCAAGGGATCCAGCAACAAAATCGAAATCAAGGGATTCAGGAAATCCACCAATCCGGAAACCAATTCCAGACTCAATCGGAAATTGTCCCATCAATCGGAGGACAAATTTCTTCAGTGCAAATTCACTTTGAAAAGTCGCCTCTCATTGATCTAACAATTTCTTCAACGGCTTCACCTCCCTTGACCTATACTCAATCAGTTTCGACTCCCTCGAACACAAGAAAGGTTCCAGACTCTTCGACAAGATCCTCGAGTTTAATAGACTACCTTGTCTCTAGTTATGATGATAGAATTCCAACAACTGCAGCAACTGGAACAGGACCAATTGGAACTGAATCCCGAACACTTGGATCATCTGGAACTGGATCAGTTGGAACAGGATCTGGTCTGGCTACTAAAGCTCAGAGTAAAGAAAGCTATGGACCCAATGGTTATAATGAAAATCAACCATTTGTGGATGCCTTGATGGAGTCATATTACAATTTTAAGAGAGAAGAAGAAGAAGAGGCGCTAAGAGATTCCAAAGCGAGTGCCACAAATTCAGCAAGTTCTGGCAGTAGTGGGGAGGATTTCTTATTGGCAACTCCATCGAGCAGAGCTGTTAAGAGAAACAAACAGGTGAGTGACAATTTGAAGTCATTGACACTTTCTCTGTCTTGTGAATGAAGGATTGATTTGCTATCCTGCTTTCTGATTTTTCTTTAACATCAATAAATGAAGATTTCATTTGTGAAAGCCTGGGGAAAATTTGTAGTTTAATGATAAAACATAACTGTCTCGATTCTCTAAAAAAGAAAGTTTCAAAGTCGTGGATTCCAGGACCCAAGATCTTGATAAACAAATTTGTCGAATTTTTGTTTGTCTCAGGTGCAAATTATTATTCCTTATACTGCTCAAAATACTCCAAGTCGTTTCCAATCTTTTGAGGAAGATATTAGTGGAAGAGCTTTGGACTACCAGGCACCAAGAAAAGTATCATTCCGGAATTATTTAAATCATTATGATGATAATGTTGTGGCTCAAGAATCAAAAACTGTTGCTGTTACGTCACTTCCGGATATTTCTTCTACTGATTTACCAGCAGAAAAGGGAAAAAATAATTCTATTGATGTACAGAGGCTACAGAAAAACATCGATAACTGGACGATTCAGGTTTGATATTTTTATTATAATTGAGAATTATTTATTTTTATTTGATGGCGAAAAAGAATTCCAAAAATGGTCAAAAACATTTTCCTATTTCACAGGATTTTACAAGAATTTTGGAAAAATTGAAGTCAGTTTAAAAGTTATTTAGAACTTTTAGAAGTTTACAAGAAATTTAAAAATATTTCATTAACTTTCGAAAATCTTCTGAAGTTTTAAAATAATTTTAATCACTTCAAAACTTATAAAATTTTCAAAAATATTTTTAACTGACTTCTGAATTCTGCGAAATTAAAAATGTTTTTTTTAAACCTTCTAGAATTTTTCTCGACACTTAAAAATGTTAAATTTTTTTTAAATATTTGTAAATATTCTCTTTAAGTTAACATTTCCAGATGAAAAGTCAGTTAAAATTTTCCCAGGAGTCTAAAAATTAATTTTTCAGTTTTTTGAAAACTCTCAAAATTATTAAAGAAATTTCTCCATCTCTGTCGAAATTTCCAAATGTCCAAATTTCCATTTTGGTTTTTTTATTTTTTCTAATGTTTTTAAATTCATATTATTTTTCAGCGATTGTTGAAATGTTCTCAGCTCTTCTTGGAATTTCTACTAAAATTAATTTTTTAAAATAAAAAATCATTTATAATTTTCCCAGGAATGTTAAAAAAGAATTTTTTATTCATTCATAAAACCATTAAAATTTCTTAAAAAGCTGAATTTTTTTCAAAATCTATACAACTCTACATATTCTTTTAAATTTTTGGAATATTTTCAAATTGCGAATTATTTTTGAATCATTTAAAATTCCTCGAGTTTTTCTTACATATTATTTTTTGGCGATTTTTGAATTGTTTGGAATCTTTTTAAATATTATTTTTAAACATTCACTTTAAATTAATTTTTCAGAATAAAAACTCATACGAAATTTTTCCAAGAATCTTATGAAAGTTTTTTTATTCACTTGACTTTCAAATTTTTTAACAACTTCCGCTTTTTTTCATTCTTAAAAATTTGCATTTTGTATTAGGTTTTTTTGAAATATTTTCAAATTTAAAATTACTTATTAGTGTTTTTTTCACTAACAGTTTTTTAAAATGTTAAAATTTTTTTTTAAAGATTCTCTTCAAATTAATTTTTTGAAGTAAAAAATAATTACAAATTTTCCCTGGAATGTAAAACTTTTTTTAAATAGTTCGAAACATTTCAAACTTCTTAAAGAAATTTATGACAATCTACATTTTGTTTCCATTTTTTACGAACTTTTTAAAAATTTTAAATAAATTTTGTAATCTTGAAACCCCTTCGAATTTTCTTGAATTTTCTTTCAAATCCTGTAAAATTACAAAAATTGCCTTAAAACTATCCAGATTCGTTTTCGGCCATTTTTGAAATTTTTTTGAAATTTTCGATATTTTAGTCAAAAAATGTTTAAATCCTATAAAATTAAAAATCTAGCTTAAAATCTTTCAGATTATTTTTTGGAAATGTTTTGAAAACTTTTTAAATATTCTTTTGAAACATTCTAATTCAATTAATTTTCTAGAATAAAAAATTATTAACAAATTTTTAAAAAGCTTCCGCATCTTTTTTTTAATTCTTAAAAATTTGCATTTTGCATTAGGCTTTTGAAAAAATTTCAAAATTTAAAATTATTTTTTAGTGTTTAAAAATGATTCAAATTTTTAACAAAAGTTTTTTAAAATGCTGCAGATTATCAAAATTGTTGAAAGTTCTTCCCGATTATTTTAAAAAATGTTAGAAATGTTTTAAAACCCTTTTAAATATTTTTTTCAAAGATTCTCTTTAAATTAATTTTTAAATAAAAAATCATTGAAAATTTTCCCAGGAATGTAAAAAAATTTTGTAATGGTTCGAAAAATTTCAAAATTCTCAAAGAAATATACGAAAATCGACATTTAGTTTCTATCATTTAAGAATTTTCTAAAATTTTAAATCAATTTTGTAACATTAAAAATTCTTCGAATTATCTTTAATTTTTTATTAAATCCTGTGAAATTACAAAAATTGTTCAAAAACTATCCAGATTCGTTTTCGGCCATTTTTGAAATGTTTTTGAAATTTTCGAATTTTTCGTCAAAAAATTTTTAAATGCTATAAATTAAAAATCTGGCTTAAAATCTCCCAGATTATTTTTTTGAAAATGTTTTGAAAACATTCTAAATATTCTTCTGAATTATTCTAATTCAATTAGTATTCTAGAATAAAAAATTATTAACAAATTCTTAAAAAGCTTCCGCATCTTTTTTAAAATTCCTAAAAATTTGCATTTTGTTTTAGGTCTTTTTGAAAAAAATTTAAAACTATTTTTTAGTGTTTTAAAATGATTGAAATCCTTACTTAAAGTTTTTTTAGACGCTGCGGAATAACAAAATTGTTGTAAAGTTCTTCCTGATTATTTAAAAAAATGTTAGAAATGTTTTAAAACCCGTTTAAATATTTTTTTTCAAAGATTCTCTCTAAATTAATTTTTTAAAACAAAAAATCATTTAAAATTTTCCCAGGAATGTAAAAAAATTGTTTATTGGTTTGAAATCTTCCAAAATTCTTAAAGAAATTTACGAAAATCTACATTTTGTTTCTATTATTTAAGAATTTTCTAAAATTTTAAATAAATTTTGTAACCTTGAAAATTCTTCGAATTATCATTTTTGATTAAAAATTTAATATCTAGGTTTTTAAGTTTATCTACTTTCTTAAAAATAAAAAAATAAATGTTTCTTAAAAATTCAACGTTTTGATTGACTCATAATTTAATTTAAAATTCATCTTTTTGGTAGTAAATTCATCTCTTTGTTTAAAAATTCATATTTTTTGTTAAAAACGAAACTTTGAGATTGAGAATATTGAAATTTTGTTAAAAATTCAACTTTCTGGTTAAAAATTCTTTAATTTTATTGAAAATTCTTCTTGTTTGGTAGAAAATTAACATTTTTGTTTAAAAATTTATCTTTTTTCAGTATAAATTCGTCTTTTTTGGTAGTAAATTCATATGTTTGTTTAAAAATTCATATTTTTTAGTTGAAAATTCAACTTTTTGGTTTCAAAATCTTGAGTTTGGTGAAAAAAAAATATTTTTGGTATAAAACTAATTTTGTTGTTCAAAAATTAAACTTTTTGGTTAAAACTTAACAAGTAGGTTTTAAATTTAAACTATTTTCTAAAACATGCATTTTTGGTTGAGGATTGCAAATTTTTTTCCAAAATTTATTTCTTTTGTTGGAAATCGAACTGCTCAGTTAAAAAAATTAAATTCTTTTTGTTTTCAATAATTACTTTGAAAATTGAAAATTTACCAATTCCATTTTTTGTATAAAATGGTTCTTTTTCAAATAAGAATTCAACTTTTTGTTAAAATTAAACTATTTTGTTAAAAAATCTTTTTTTTCAAATTGATTTGGTTTAGTTGAAATTCGTCTTTTTTTTAAATTAACTGTTTTTTGAAAATTTCATCTTTTTATTTGATAATTCATCTGTTTTGTATATAAAATTCCTCAATTTGTCTTGAAAGTTCCATAATTTAGTAAGAAAAAAAAATTTGGTAAAAAATTATTATTTTTTTTAATAATTAAGATTATTATTTTTTCAATTAAAAGTTTAAATATTTCATGTTTGTTTAAAATGTAAATAAAGTTCAAGCAGGGAAATTTCAACACTTACTCTGAAAATCACTTTTTATTTTAATTCTTGACTTCCGTCAGGGATATTTAAGATGAGTATAATATTGTCATTTTTGTAACAAAAATTTTTTGTAATTACAATTTTTTTTTTGTTGAAAATAATATGTGGGAAATAATAATTTTTTTAGGAATATTCTAGTGTTATGAAGGCCAGTACAGTTCTGCCAAATGCAACACGTCCTTATCTTTCGCAATCAAAAAAAATTCCCAATGAATATTTTACGACAGTGGAACCGAAACACAACTCTGACGAAAATTATGATTTCGGGGACTACAAGCAAGTGAATACCTTCGAGATTTCTAAAGTAACCCAGGTAAGAAAAAAAAATTTTATCTTCTTTAAAAAAAAATTATTTGTTTATACTAAAAATTAAAATTTCCATAATTTTAGCAACAAAAAATTGTTTTTTATTGAAATTTAGTTTGGTTACTAAAAAACAAACAAATAATTTATTTTAGAAAATGATTCTCAAACTGTTCAAAGTTAAACTATCATTGAATTTAAAACATTTTACTTTAAAAAAAGAACAATTTTGTAATAATTAGCAAAATTTGACTATTTATTTAGAATAAGAAATTAAACAAAGTTTAAGTAAATATCAATAATAAATTTTTCTTTAATAAAAATATTTTTTTTGCAGTGTTCATAAAAGAATAATATTGATTGAAAACAATTTTTTAATTTTTTATTCTTTTAGGTCCTTTCAAAATTTTAAAAAGTTTATGAATCTTTCTTCAAAATCTTTAAAAAGCTACATTTTTTAAGTTTCTTGATTCTTTCAAAATATTTAAATAATTTCTCATTTTTTAAAATGATTCTAATTTTTCTTAAAAGTTTTGAAAAATCTTGCAAATCTAAATAATTGCAGAAACATATTATTCTTTGCAATTTTTTTTTAATACTCTCTGAAATTAATTTTTTGAGTTAAAAATCAAAAAAAACGTTTATAAGAATCTTAAGAAAATTTTTTTATTTTTCGAAACTTGTCAAGTTTCTTAAAAAGCTTATAAATTGTTAGTTTAAATTTTTTTTAATTTACATTTATATTCTTAATTTATTCTCAAAACTTTTAAATATCTTAATAAAATATCTTTTTAATATCTTTAAAAATATCTTTTGAGTCTTGAAAAATTTAAATTTTTTGCTTTAACATCTTCTACATTTTTATGGAATTTTAGGATCTCCAGTATAATTTTTAAAAAGCTTTTGAAATATTATATTTTCCCAAATAAAAAATCATCAAAAATATTCCCAGGAATCTTAAGAAAATATTTTCTATTCTCTTGAATCCCTGTTGAAATTTTTAAGAAGCTTCTATATTTTTTTCGAAATCTACAAAAATGTATATTTTGCAGCAAATTGAAAAAAATCTTATTAAATTTAAAATAATATTTTAACCCAGGTAAAAAAAACAATTTTAATCTTTTTTCAAAATAAATTGTTTTATTTTTTCATACTAAAAATTAAAATTTCCAAAGTTTTAGCAACAAATAATTGTTTTTCATTGAAATTTAATTCGGGTACTAAAAAACTAACCAATAATTAATTTTGAACAATTTACAGATTTTAGCGTTAAAAATTAAACAATCATTGAATTTGAAACTTTTTAATCTAAAAAAAGAACGATTTTGTAATAATTAGCAACATTCGACTATTTATTTAGAATGAGAAATTAAACAAATTTTAAATATCAATAAAAAATTTTACTTTATTAAAAATATTTTATCATTGCAGTATTAATAAATGAATAATATTGATTAAAAAACAATTTTTTATTTGTTTATATTTGGTTTCTAGTTCAAAGATTTTATTTCTATGTTTCGACAATTTTTTATTTCGAATATTTTCCTTTCAAAATTTAAAAAAGGTTATGAATCTTTTTTCGAAAACTAAAAATCTGCATTTTTTTAAGTTTCTTGTATCTTTCCAACATTAAAAATTTTTTTTTTTCTTTTAAAATAATTCTAATTTTTTCTAAAAGTTTTACAAAATCTTGCAAAACTGAATAATTATAGAAATATTTTAGTCTTTGTAATTTTTTTTTTAAATATTAATTTAAACTAATTTTTCGAGTTAAAAAATCATGAAAAACGTTTATAGGAATCTTAAGAAAATTTTTTTATTCTCTTGAAACTTGTCAAAATTCTTAAAAAGCTTCTAAGTTTTTTGTTTGAAATTTTTTTAATCCACATTTTGTTTACAATTGTTGGAATTTTTTGCAAATTTAGAATTATTTTCAAACATTCTCAAAACTTTTAAATATTTTAAAAAATATCTTTTCTGCTGCATTTTTTTGGCATCATAGGAAATCCAGTATAATTTTCAAAAATCTTTTGAAATATTCTCTAAATATCATATTTTCCCCAATAAAAAGTCGTAAAAAATGTTCCCAGGAATCTTAAGAAAATATTTTTTATTCTCTTGAACCCCATTCGAAATTTTTTAGAAGCTTCTTCATTTTTTTCGAAATCTGAAAAAATGTAGATTTTATTGCAAATTAAAAAAATATATTTTTAAATTTAAAATTCTATTTTAACCCAGACAAGACAAAAACAATTTTTATCTCCTTTCAAACAAAAAAAAAATAAAAATAAAGTTTTATTTTTCTATACTAATAATTAAAATTTCTAATGTTTCAACAATAAAAAATTATTTTTCATTTAAATAATTTTTTTCAGACGATGATTTTCGAACTGTCAAAAATTTAAAAAGTTAGAGATTTTAGCGTTAAAATTTAAACTGTCACTGAATTTGAAACTTTTTAATTTTAAAAAAGAACGATTTTATAATACGTTGCAACATTTGACTGTTTATTTAGAATAAAATTTAAACAAACATAAAGTACCAAATAAAAATTTTTCTTTAATAAAAATATTTTATCATTGCAGTATTAATAAATGAATAATAGTTATTAAAGAAAATTTTTTTAATTGTTTAGATTTAGTTTCTAGTTGGAATGTTTTATAGTTCGGCAATTTTCTGTCCGAAGTTTAATTATTTGGGAATGTTCTAAATTTCCAATTCGAGATTTTTATATTTCAATTTTTATATTTTTATATTTAAAAAAATCTTTTTAAATTTCAAATCCTTTTTTACCCCAGGCAAGAATAACTCAGTTTTTATCTTCTTTCAAAAAAAAAAATAATAATAAATTTTATGTGTCCACACTAAAAATTAAAATTTCCAAATTTTTAACAATAAAAAATTGTTTTTCATTCAAATATTGTTTCGGTACTAAAAATTAAACTATCATTAACTTAAAAACTTTTTACTTTATAAAAAGAACGATTTTGTAATTCTTGACAATTAAAAAAATTTTAAATATCATTAAAACAAATTTTTGTAATAAAAATATTTTATCATTGCAACTTTGGAAAATATTATAAATTTAAAAACAAATGGTCATAAATGAATGTTCTTTTCAGCAGCTTGTAGTGCAATGTACAGTTTTTCAATGAGAATGGATTTTTACAATTTAAAAAAAAATTCATTTAAAATATAAAGAAATTAAATTTTTTAAATTCCCATAAAGAAAATTGATGGGTTTTAAAAATAAGCAAAAGCAAGTGCATTTTTTTAAAACAAAAATAAATAAAAAGGAAATTTTCTGAAGAAGAGAACCTTCGATTTTTTCTTGATTTTTGTTTATTCATAAATAATATGTATTCAAAACCAATTACTTTCTATTTTTCGAACAAAATTTTTCATCTAGGAATATATATTTTTTACTTATTGTTATTTTAAATTCAAACAATAATTTAGAACAATTTTAAATATTTAAAACAATTTTTACTTTTATAAAATTTTTTTATTATTGAGTGTTTTAATAAATAAATAATATTCTATAAATTAAAAAAAAACTAAGAAAACAATGAATGTGAATGTTTGAGAAAATTTGCTTTTTAATTTTTTTCGTAAAATGTACGCCATTTTGCTCATTTAAAAAATTGAAGTTTTCTTTTAGGTATTTAAAAAAGTGTATAATGCACTAAATGTTGCGGCAAAGAAAATTAATTTTTGTTAGTTAGTTCTTAAGATACCACTTTAGAAAAAAAAATCTTCACTGTTTTCATTTGTTATTCTCTATTTTTTCTTTTTTGATTTCTATTTTCGTGGTAGTTAAAAAGATAACTACACTGACCGACGGTAACTATCTCTGATGATAATACAGATTGCTTTAAATATTTTTTTTTTAAAATAGGCATCGACGCAAAAAACAAGTACAACTGCAACAAAGACAAAAATCGAATCAAGTTCCGAAAGCACGAGAAAATCTTTTGAAACAAAAAATAATGGAACCAGACATTACCCAACAGCTAGTGAAAATAACGTTACGAAAATATTCCCAGTTTATCTGAATCCTTCGACCACCATCAAAGATGATTTTGTCTATGTTGTAACTCCTGTTCCGATTGGTCAAAAAGAATCTAAAAAAGCTGTCAATCTAGAGTTGAAAAAAAAGTCAAAAAAGAAGGACCCAGAAAAAGTTGAAAGGGCCTATCAAGTTCTTCCTCAGGCAGTAAATAATTTAGCTGTGGCCTCAACCGGTCCTGAAAGAGTTCCACTTTGGGGGATCATGGAACATGAAGAATTTGCAGCTACAAGTCCTGATCATGGTCTTCCCATTCTCTACACAGGCCATTCTAGGGTAAGATGATTTTGTAATTAAATTTATATCAATTCTCATTTAATTTTCTCTTAGTTAATCATTGTACAATCTTTTTCATTATTATTTATAAACATTAATAGCCCCTTTCTCCAAAGAATTCTTCACCCACTTTAATCTAAGACGAGAATTTTCACATGACGCTTCTGACTGTGATTGCCTTATTATCGCAGCTCATAAACTACAAAGCTTCGGAGCCTAAGATTTCATTTCCCAAATCTGGGTCACGATTTAAATTTAAATTTTAAAGACCTTCTTCATAACTGGAAAAGTAAATATTGAACAACAAGGTGAAAATAATGGTTTAAAATATTTTCAGTCTTTTAAATTGGAAGAAATTAGAGAAGTATCGTACAGCTAGGGACACTTTATAGGTTGGGACACTGTATGAGTTGGGACACTGTATAGGTTAGGACACTGTATAGCTTGGGACACTGAATAGGTTGGGACACTGAATAGGTTGGGACATTGTATAGGTTAGTACACTGTATGGCCTAAGACGCTCTATATGTTGGGACACTGTATGGGTTAGGACACTGTATAGGTTGGGACACTATATGGGTTGGGACAATATATGGGTAGGGACACTGTATGGGCTGGGACGACCTATATTTTGGGACACTGTATGGGTTGGGACACTATAGGTTGGGACACTGTATAGGTTGGGACACTGTATAGATTCGGACATTGCATTGGTAGAGACAATTTACAATTTGGGACAATGTATAGGTAGGGACACTGTATGGGTTTGGACACTATAAAGGTTTGTACACTGTATGGGTTGATACTCTGTATAAGTTGGCACACTGAATGGGTTGGGACACTATATAGGTTAGGACACTACATGGGTTGGGACACTTTATGGGTTAGGACACTGTATGGGCTAGGAAACTATATGTTCGGACTCTATAGGTTGGGACGCTGTATGGGTTGAGACACTGTATGAGTTGGGACACTGTATGGGTTGGGACACTGTATGGGTTGGGACACTGTATAGGATGGGACACCACGTGTATTGGGACACTTTATTGGTTGAGACACTGTGTAGATTGGGACACTGCATTGGTATGGACAATTTGCAGATTGGGACACTGTATAGGTTAGGACATTCTATAGGTAGGGGCGCTGTATGTGTTGGGACCTTCTATAGGTTGGGACCTTCTATAGGTTGGGATGATGTATGGGTTGGGACACTATATAGGTTGGGACACTGTATGGGTTGGGACACTTTATAGGTTGTTACACTGCATAGGTTTGAACATTGCATTGGCAGAGACAATTTATAGGTTGGGACACTGTATATGTAAGGACACTATATAGGTTGGGGCACTGTATGGGGGGGACACTGTATTTATTGGGACACTATATATATTAGGACACTGCATAGGTTGGGACACTATAGATTGGGACACTGTATAGATTGGGACACTTTATAGTTTGGGACACTGTATAGGTTGGGACACTGTATGGGTTGGGACACTGTATGGTTTCGGACACTGTATGGGTTGGGACACTGTATGGTTTCGGACACTGTATGGGTTGGGACACTGTATGGTTTCGGACACTGTATGGGTTAATACACTGTATGGGTTGGGACACTATATATATTAGGACATTGTATGGTTTGGGTCACTGTATGGTTTGGGACACTGTATGGGTTAATACACTGTATGAGTTGGGGCACTGTATGGGTTGGGACACTATATACGTTGGGACTCTATATACGTTGGGACACTATATACGTTGGGACACTATATACGTTGGGACACTATATACGTTGGGACACTATATACGTTGGTACACTATATACGTTGGTACACTGCATAGGATGGGAAACTAAATTGGTACTATACACTATATACACTATATAGTATGGGACACTATATAGGTTCGGACATTAAATGGATTGGGACACTATATAGGTTGGGACACTGTATGGGTTGGGACACTGTATGGGTCGGGACACTCTATAGATCGGGACAGTGTATGGGTTGGGACATTGTATGATTTGGTACACTATAGTTTGGAACGCTGTATGGGTTGGGACACTGTTTGGACTTGGACACTGTATGGGTTAATTCACTGTATGGGTTGGGACACTATATATATTAGGACATTGTATGGTTTGGGTCACTATATAGGATGGGTTTAGACACTGTATAGGTTGGGACACTGTATGGGTTGGGACACTGTATGGGTTGGGACACTGTAGAAGTTGGGACACTGTTTGATTTCGGGCACTGTATGGGTTAATACACTGTATGGGTTGGGGCACTGTATGGGTTAATACACTGTATTGGTTGGGACACTATATACGTTAGGACACTGTATAGGTTGGGACATTGTATGATTTGGTACACTATAGGTTGGAACGCTGTATAGGTTAATATACTGTATGGGTTGGGACACTAGATACGTTGGGGCACTAAATGGGTTAGGGCACTATATATATTAGGACATTGTATGGATTAGGTCACTATATAGGATGGGACACTATATAGGTTGGGACATTATATAGGATATGACACTCTATAGGTTGGGACTTTTTATAGGTTGGGACACCGAATGGATTGGGACACTGTGTGGGTTGGGACACTCTATAGATTGGGACAGTGTATGGGTTGGGAAGCTGTATAATGTGGGACACTGTATAGGTTGGTACACTGTATAGGTTGGGACACTGTATAAGTTGGGATTCTGCGTAGGTTGGGACACTGTATGGGTTGGGACACTATATATATTAGGACATTGTATGGATTGGGTCACTATATAGGATGGGACACTATATAGGTTGGGTCACTATATAGGATGGGACACTATATAGGTTGGCACTTTTTATAGGTTGGGACGCCGAATGGATTGGGACACTGTATGGGTTGGGACACTATATAGGTTGGGACTTTTTATAGGTTGGGACACCGAATGGATTGGGACACTGTATGGGTTGGGACACTCTATAGATTGGGACAGTGTATGGGTTTTGAAGCTGTATAGGGTGGGACACTGTATAGGTTGGGACACTGTATAGGTTGGGACTTTTTATAGGTTGGGACACTGTATGGGTTGGGACACTATATAGATTGGGACAGTGAATGGGTTAGGAAGCTGTATAGGGTGGGACACTGTATAGGTTGGGACACTGTGTAGGTTGGGACACCGCATAGGTTGGGACACCGCATAGGTTGGGACACTGCATAGGTTGGGACACTGTATGAATTGGGACACTGTATAGTTTTGAACACTCTATAGGTGAAGACAGTGCGACTTCTCCATTTCCTTGTACTGCTACAGACCTGTTCAAATTTCATAATTTAAAAAACGTTTCTGATCTTTTTAAATAATTATCTGAATTCAATTTTCAAAATTATATATAAATATGTTTTAAGTTTTGGATGAATTAATTAAAAAAATTATTAATACTTTAAATGTTCATCAGTACATCGGCTGAAAATTATTTTGATGTTTCATTGAAAATAATTTATTACTGCTTTTTATATTATGAAACTGATTAACTAACTATTGACTGATTGATTTTTTTAAAAAAACCGAATATAAATTGTTTTCAATTGTGCCTCATAAAATAGGGAGGACTGAAAAATCCCGAAAAATCAAATTCCGAATAATAAAATCGCTTAAAAATAAAACTACTAAATTGGAAAATTTCGAAATATTAAAATACGCGAATAATAAAATGTTTAAACTTTCTAAAATTATTGTTTGAAATTAAAATAACAATAATTTTATCAAAGTTTTTAATTTATTGTTATTTTAAATTCAGACAAGAGTTTTTTTATTGTGTTTGTAATAAATCAAAAATATTTATAAAAAAGTGTAATCGTTTAAATCCGGGAAGTTTGCAATTCGGGAATTTTCTTTTTCGGGATTTTTCAGTCGACCCAATTTTCTCTCGGAAATTTTTTTATTCGGGAATTTTCCGATTCGGTAATATTATAAACTTTCGTGAATTTTATTATTCGGCAATTTTAAAATTTGGGAATATAATTATTCGACAATTTTCTAAAATCCCTGAAAATAATTAATTAATAAATAAATAATAATAGAAGAATAAAATAATTAAATTTTCAAGCAGAGATAAAATTTATTTTAAAAATTGCCAAGAAGTAGTTCAACTTTCACTCAAGCAGTTGAATTTTCAAGTAAGAAACATCAATTTTCAGCAAAATAGTTAAAATTTCAACCAAGAAGATTAATTTTCAATAAACAGTTGCGGTTGAATTTTCCACATTTTAATTTTTTACGATATATTTGAATTTTCGACCAAACAGGGGTATATTGAACCCAGGAAGCTCACTTTTTGTTTAAAAATGCAACTGGTTTTACAAAAATTGAAAATCTTTCGAAGAAAATTGATTTGTTTCAAAAATTAAATTTGGTTGAAAAGTCGACTAAAATCTTTTTTGGATTTTGAAATAGATAATTTTTTAAATAAAAAAGACAAATTTTCAAAAACAAAATTGGAATCTTCTAACAATTAATAAAATTTATAACTAAAAAGATAATCTTAAGAGAAAGCAACGGCAAAAAATATTTTTAAAAAATTACAAATATCAAAACAAGACAAATAAATTACGAAAAACTTTATTTGAAAAATTATCTATTGTTATCTTGATTAACTTTTTATTTTCACTTGCTACTAATAATTAAATACCAGAACCTTAAACTTGTAAAATTTTTAATCTAGAATTTAGAAAAAAATTTAGAAGTTTTTAAAAGAAATTATTAAAATTTCCATTAATATTGTTTAAATTTATTATTTAATGTTTGAAATTTAAATTAATGTGGAAGATAGTAATTTTTTTCACACTTAACGTTAAATAAATGTATTTTGTAATATTTTATTCGTTTTTTAAAATCCTTTTGATCATAATTATTTTTATTTTATTTTTATTTCTATTCCGCTAATATTTTTTATTATTCGTTATTCATAAAATTTAATAATATTTGTAACTTTCTTATTCATATTTCGGTAAAAAAAATTTGACTTTCAATTTATTAAACTTTATAACATTAAAACGATTATTTATTTACTATTATTAATAATAATAGTAAGTAAGAGTCTTCAATTTTAAATATTCAAATCTGACCAATTTTAGTTGAAAAGGAATTAATATAAAGAAATTTTAAAATGTAAATCTTAAAAATTAAACTATCTAAAAATAAAAAAATTAAATTCCTTTAAATAATTTGCAAATATATATTTTTAAAATATAAGAATCTTTAATCTTGTTTCTTCAAAATTGATGAAATTTGAAATATTAATTTTTAAAATTGATAATTTATCATTTTAAAACATTTCCAATTGAAAATTATAAACGTTTCATGTATTACAATAAAAAATAATGCAATTTTGATGATTCACATTTAAAATTTAATCAATTTGGAAAATATAAAACTGAAAACTTTTAAATTTTGATCTTCAAAGTCACCAAATTTTAAGAATTTTTATTCTTACATCTTTTAAAATTAAAGAGTTTTAAATTGTAAATGTTCAGAATTGAAGCGTTTTGAATGAAAAATCTTTAAACTTCAAAAATTTTTTATTGTTAATCTTAAAAATTGAACTACGTGTTAAAAAAATGTTAAAAAACAGATACCTACAAAATATCAATATTGAAAATTTAATAATTTTCAATTTCAACAATTCAAAATTGATCTATTTGAAAAAAATGTCCACGATAATTTTAAATATTGAAAAGACATTAATTAAGAATCTTAAAACATAAATAATTTTTCAGTTAAGTTCTTCAAACCTGTATTGAATGAATCATGATAATGAAATAATTTTTAATTTTTACAATTCAGAATTCAAAGATTTAAAAAAAAAATCAAACAAATTTCTATTTAAAATCTCAAAATTTGAAGCATTTTCCAGTGTAAGTCTTCAAAACTATATTAATTATTCCAAAAAGAACACTTTACCAACCTTTAAAACATGAATCTGGAACATTAAATAAATTTCAATTTTAAGAATTTAAAATTGTGTTACACATAAAAACAAAAAAAAAGTTAAAAATTACATACCTTTATAGTAAAAATCTTAAAAAAAAATTCAACTTTAAAACTTCCAAAATGCCGAACTTAAAATTTTGAATCTTTTAAAATTAAAAATATTTAAACTGCAAATTGTTAAAATTGAAGAATTTGAATTGTAAATATTCAAAATTGTAAAAATTTGAATTGCAAATCTTTAAAATTTAAGATTTTTTTACTCTAAAGCTTTAAAATTTAACTACCTATTACAATAAATATATTAAAAATTACAACCTTCCAAATATGACTATGAAAATTAATGAATTTTAATTTTTACAATTCGAACTTGAACTATTTCAAAAAAAATTTGATAATACGCATTAAGTATTTAAAAGTCTTCAGTTGAAAATCTTAAAACTTGAAGAATTTTTTAGTTCAAGTCTTCAAAACTTTATGACATATTCAAAAAAAAAATCAAAATCAAAAAAGCGTTAAAAATTACATGCTTTAAAAATATGAAATTGGAAATTTTAATAAATTTTAATTTCAAAAATTCAAAATTGAACTATTTTACAAAGATGTAAATAAGGATCTTTTTAGTGTAAATCCTTAAAACTGTATTAAATATTCCAAAAAAATACATGCCTTTAATGTAAAAATCTTAAAAATTAAAAAAAATTTCAATTCTAAATCTTCCAAAATGCCGAAATCAAAATTTCGAATCTTTTAAAATTAAAAATATTTAAACTGCAAATTGTTAAGATTGAAGAATTTGAATTTTAAATCTTCAGAATTGTAAAAATTTGAATTGCAAATCTTTAAAATTCCAGATTTTTTTCACTCTAAGGCTTCAAAATTTAACTACCTATTAAAAAAATATATCAAAAATTAAAAGCTTCCAAATATGACTATGAAAATTAATAAATTTTAATTTTGACAATTCGAACTTGAACTATTTAAAAAAAAAATTTAATAATACGCATTAAATATTGAAGAGTCTTCGATTGAAAATCTTAATTTGAAGAATTTTTCAGTTCAAGTCTTCAAAACTTTATTACATGTTCCAAAAAAAAACATTAAAAATTACATACTTTTAAAATATGAATCTTGAAATTTAAATAAATTTTAATTTCAACAATTCAAAATTGAACTATTTTACAAAGATGTAGATAAGGAACTTTTTAGTGTAAATCCTTTAAACTGTATTAAATATTCCAAAAAATTACATACATTTAGAGTAAAAATCTTCAAAATTAAATAAATTTCGAATTTGAATCTTCAAAAATGCAGATCTTTAAATTTAAATTCTTATATAATTAAAAAAAATTCAAATTTTAAATCGTTAAGATTAAAGAATTTATATTTTAAATCTTTAAAATAGTAGAACTTTGAATTGTAAATCCTAAAAATTAAAGATTAAAAATTTTTTTTAATTTACAATTTAAAAATTATGCGAGTTTTAAGATTCACATTGAAAAATGCTCTCATTTTAATTATTTAAATACATTTCAATTTTTATCAATTTTAAAGATTTAAAATTAAAAACTCCTTAATTGATTTTTTAAATCATTACAATTTAAGAATTTTTATTTATACGTCTTTCAAAATTAAATAAATTACAATTGTAAATCTTTAAAATAGAAAAGTTTTAAATTGCAAAATTTTAAAAATCAGGATTTTGTAACTGTAAAGCTTTAAAATTAAACTAAATATTATTTTTAAAAAGTTCAACGATTTTAAAATTGAACTATTCCAAGAAAAAATGTTCAAAATTAAATTTCTTTAAAATATGAATTACAAAAATAAAATAAATTTTAATTTTAAATCTTCAAAATAACAGAACTTTGAATTTCAAATCTTTTAAAATAAAAAATATTTAAACTGCAAATAGTTAATATTAAAGAATTTTAACCTTAAAAATCTTTAAAATTAATAAACTTTAAATTGTAATCTTAAAAATTGAAAAGTTAAAAAAATATAATTTACAATTTAAAAATTATGCGAGTTTTATGCTTTATATTTAAAAATGCAGTCATTTTAATTATTCACATATTTTTCAATTGTTATCAATTTGGAAGATCTATAATTAAAATCTCTTGAATTTTAATCTTCAAAATTAACCCATTTCAAGAATTTTTATTTATGCATTTTTTTAAAATTAATGATTTTTCAATTGTAAATTTTTTAAAATAATAGGGTCTTTCAAATTAAAATATTCAAAGAATATATTAAAAATTACATTTTTTGAAACGTACGTCTTAACGATGGAACAATTTGGAAATTGAAACTTTTTAAATTCAAGAGCTTTTAATTGTGACTTTTCAAAATTGTAAAAATTTGAATTATATATTTGAATAATTTTTTAATCCATATATTCTCTATTCCAGAATTCTCAATTGTAACTCTATAATATTCCACAACTTTGAATTGCAATTTTTCAAAATGAATATTATTGAAATATTTCCAATTTACAATTAAAAAATAAATAAATAATAACATGTAATATTTTATGAAATTGTAATTTCATGATTGATTAGAAATTTATAACAATTTTTTTGTTGCAAAAATGCAAAGATTAAAAGAATTTTAAAATCTTCAATTTTTGTAAGATTTACAATTCAAAGTTCTACAATTATGAAGATTTAAAATATAAATTCTTCAATCTTAACGATTAACAGTTTGAATTTTTTTTTAATTTTATAAGAATTGAAATTTAAAGTTCTGCATTTTTAAAGATTTAAATACGAAATTGATTTAATTTTAAAGATTTTTACTCTAAATGTATGTTATTTTTTGGAATATTTAATACAGTTTTAAGGATTTACACTGGAAAATTCTGTATCGACATATTTGTGAAATAGTTCAATTTTAAATTGTTGAAATTAAAATTTATTTAAATTTCAAGATTCATATTTTAAAAGTATGCAATTTTCAATGTTTTTTTTTTTTTTGAACATGTATTAAAGTTTTGAAGACTTGAACTGAAAAATTCTTCAAATTAAGATTTTAAATCGAAGACTCTTTAATATTTAATGCGTATTATTAAATTTTTTTTTTGAAATAGTTCCAGTTCGAATTGTCAAAACGGAAATTTAATTATTTTTATAGTCATATTTGGAAGGCTTTAATTTTTAATGTATGTTTTTATGAGGTAGTTAAATTTTAAAGCCTTAGAGTGAAAAAAATCTTGAATTTTAAAGATTTGCAATTCAAATTTTTACAATTCTAAAGATATACAATTCAAATTCTTCAATTTTAATAATTTGCAGTTTAAATATTTTTAATTTTAAAAGATTCAAAATTTTAAGTTCGGCATTTTGAAAGATTTAAAATTGAAATTTTTTTTAATTTTTAAGATTTTTACTTCAAAGGCATGTAATTTTTTGGAATATTTAATACAGTTTTAAGGATTAACACTGAAAAATTCTGTATCGACATATTTGTGCAATAGTTCAATTTTGAATTGTTGAAATTAAAATTTATTCAAATTTCGAAATTCATATTTTTAAAGCATGTAATTTTTAACGTGTTATTAATTTTTTTATAATATGTAATAAAGTTTTGAAGACTTGAACTAAAAAATTCTTTAAGTTTTAAGATTTTCAATTGAAGACTTTTAAAGATTTAATGCTTATTATCAAATTTTTTTTAAAATAGTTCAAGTTCGAATTGTCAAAATTAAAATTTATTAATTTTCATTGTCATATTTGGAAGGTTTTAAGTTTTAATATATTTTTTGTAATAGGTAGTTAAATTTTAAAGCTTTAGAAAAAAAAATCTTAAGTTTTAAAGATTTGCAATTCAAATTTTTACAATTCTGAATATTGACAATTTAAATTCTTTAATCTTAACAATTTGCAGTTTAAATATTTTTAATTTTAAAAGATTCGAAATTTTAAGTTCGGCATTTTGGAAGATTTAAAATTGAATTTTGTTTTTAATTTTTAAGATTTTTAATCTAAAGGTATGTATTTTTAACTTCTTTTAGTTTTGATATGTAACACAATTTTAAATTCTTAAAATTGAAATTTATTTAACGTTCTAGATTCATGTTTTAAAGGTATGTAATTTTTAAGTGTTCTTTTTTGAATAATTAATATATTTTTAAAGATTTACACTAAAAAATGCTTCAAATTTCGAAATTTTAAATCTAAATTTGTTTGATTTTTTTTAAATCTTTGAATTCTCAATTGTAAAAATTAAAAAATATTCAATTATCAAGATTCATTCAATGCAGTTTTGAAGAATTTAACTGCAAAATTATTTATGTTTTAAGATTTTTAATTAAAGACTTTTCAATATGTAATATGATCGTCGACTTTTTTGAAATAGATCAATTTTGAATTCTTGAAATTGAAAATTATTAAATTTTTAAAATTGATATTTTGAAGGTGCGTGTTTAAAATAAAAAACTTTTAAAGTTTAAAGATTTTTAATTTAAAACGCTTCAATTCTGAACATTTACACTTTAAAACTCTTCAATTTGAAAAGATGTAAAAATAAAAATTCTGAACATGTGGTGACTTTAAAGATCAAAATTTAAAAATTTTTAGTTTTATATTTTCCAAATTGATTATATTTTAAATTTGAATAATCAAAATTGTATAATTTTTCATTGTAATACATGAAACGTTTATCATTTTCAATTGGAAATGTTTCAAATGATAAATTTTCAATTTTTAATATCAATATTTCAAGTTTCCACAATTTTGAAGAAACACGATTAAAAATTCTTATATTTTAAAAATATAGATTTGCAAATTATTTAAAGGAATTTCATTTTTTTATTTTTAAATAGTTTAATTTTTAAGATTTACATTTGAAAAATTCTTTTATGTTAATTACTTTTCAACTAAAATTGGTCAGATTTGAATATTTGAAATTGAAGATTCTTAATTACTATTATTATTAATATCATTATTGATGTACATAATTCTTTCATATTTTTAAAACTGATCTTTAATGCATTTAAGTAAATAAATAATCGTTTTAATGTTATAAATTTCAATAAATTGGAAGTCAACTTTTTTTACTGAAATATGAATAAGAATGTTATAAATATTATTAAATTTTATAAATAACGAATAATAACAAATATTAGCGAAATAAATTTATGTTTATTAATTAAATGTATATAAATTCCGAAAGTATTTAGTATCAGAAAAACTCGAAATTATTGACTCAAAATGAAAAAATGGTTAAGAAATAAAAATAAAATGAAAATAATTATAATCAAAGGGATTTTAACAAACGAATAAAATATTACAAAATACATTTTTTTAACGTTAAGTATAAAATAAATTACTATCTTTTACATTGACTTAAATTTCAACAATTTGAATGGAAATTTTAATAATTTCTTTTAAAAATTTCCAAATTTTTTTCCAAATTCTAGAATAACAATTTTACAAGTTTAAGGTTTTAGTATTTAATTATTAGTAGCAGGGGAAAATAAAAAGTTAATCAAGATAAAAATAGGTAATTTTTCAAATAAAGTTTTTCGTAATTTATTTGTCTTGTTCTAATATTTGTAATTTTTTTAAAATATCTTTTTACAGTTGCTTTCCTTTGAAGATTATCTTTTTATTTATACATTTTATTAAATGTTTGGAGATTCCAAATTTTTTTTGAAAATTTGTCTTTTGAATTAAAAAAATCATCTATTTCCAAATACAAAAAAGATTTCAGTCCACTTTTCAACACAATTTAATTTTTGAAACAAATCAATTTGCTTCGAAAGATCATTGGCAAATTAGTCAAGAAAAACCAAAAGAAGTTTATAAAACGGATTAGAATCCTCGATACGCGCGGATGAAGATTCGATCAGTATTTTTCGATTTGATCGACTCTATAGTTTCTGCCTATTCGCTTTTTATTTAAATATTGTAATTAATTTTTTATTCCAATTGTTTTTTAGGTTTCATATTCGAGGCGATGACGCGCCTCTTTAGGAGGAAATAAAGAGCAAGAAACTTTAAAGTACGTGTGACACGTGATCATAACTGTACCTGTAGTAAGCGAGCGAGAAACGAGTTCCACTCACTTCCGCTCTGCGATTAAACGATTATAGTGATTACAGGTTCTGATTCAGACTCCTGACAGTGAAAACGAGATGCGTGATTTTAATAAGAATCTCATGAAGGAAAGGTGTTGATAAATTATAGGATCTTAGTATGTTAAAATTTGTTTAAAAACATTTTATTTTATTTTACAAGCCCTAAATTTTACACTTTCAACTTCTGAGACAGTTGTACAACTGGTAAATTTACTGTACAACTGGTAAATGTATTGTACAATTAGAAAATTTATTTAGCAGTTGGTAAATATTGAAATACGTTCGCAAATCGAGTATAGAATTACAAATATAGTCTACAACTGAAAAGTTAATTTTTGTAAATCTATTGTAAATTTGGTAAATTTACTGTACAGTTGGTAAATTTACTGTACAGTTTGTAAATTTACTGTACAATTGGAAAATGTATTGTAGATTTGGTAAATACAGGATACTGTTGATAAATTCAGTATAGAATTGAAAAATAAACTGTAAAATTGACAAGTCTTCTGTACAGTTGGTAAATCTACTGTATAATTGGCACGTACTGTACGATTTAATAATATATTTTACAGTTGGTAAATATAATTCACAGGCCACAAATTTACTGTGCTACCAGCAGCTACATTGTATAATTGATAAATAAATTGAACAATTGAAAAACTAACTATAAGGTAGGTAAATCTACTGTACAATTTACAGACTGTACAAAATTGACCAATATACAGCACATTTAATAAATATACTTTACTGTTGGTAAATCCAATATATAATTGGAAAATATACCGTACAATTGGCAAATCTACTGCAAAATTGACAAATATACTGTATAACTGACTAATATACTGTATAATTGAAAAATCTACTGTATAATCTAAAAATCTCCTGTTTAATTGACAAACCTATTGTATAATTGAACAATTGGCTAGATAGTTGGTAAATATAATAGGTTGCAAATATACTGTAAAATTAGTAAATGTACTAAATAATTACTAAATTTACTGTAAAATTGACAAATTTATCGTAGAATTGACCAACTTACTTTAAAATTGACAATTAGACTGTAAAAACTTGACAAATGGACTGTTAAAAATGGAAAAATATTGTCAGTTGGTACGTCAACGGGGCAGTTGGTAAGTCTAATATACAGTTGGTGAATTTACTACGCAATAAACAAATAATAAAAATAATAAATATAATATACAATTGACAAATAAGCCTTATAGTTGACAAATATACTGTAGAGTTGGTAAATCTACTGCATAATTGACAAATGGACTGTAAAAATTCACGATTCTGCAATAAAATTTGTAAATATACTGTGCAGTTGAAAAATATAATGTGCAACTGGAAAATATAGTTTACAGTTGGAAAATCTAATATACAATTGGAAATTATACTGTAGAATTGACAAGTTTATTGTTCAATTGAAAAATCTGCCGTCATATTTTACAAATGTACTTTGCAGTTGGTAATTATTGAGTCAACTGTAAAATTGGTAAATATAATGTAAAGTTGTTAAATCTGATATATAATTATCAATTATCCTGCAGAATTGACAAATTGACTGTAAAATTGGCAAATCTACTTGAAAAGTGAACAATATGGTGTACAGTTAAAAAATATACTGTGCAATTGACAATTTTATTCTACAGTTGGTAAATCTACTGTCTGATTGACAAATATATTTTGCTATTGAATAATATACTTTACAGTTGGTAAATATCATGTACGGGCAGAAAATATACTGTACAATTGACAGACTCTACAAAATTCACTAATATACTGAGCAGTTGGTAAATCTACTGTAAAATAGACAAATCTATTAGAGTTGTCAAATCTACTATAAAATTGACAAATGGACTGTAAAAACTTAAAAAAATATAATGCACAGTTGGTAACTCTACTGTAGAGTTGATAAATAAAGTGTAAATTTAGTAAGTCTAATATAAATTAGATAAGTGTACTGTACAATTGACAATTGGAGAATCTACTGCATAATTTGAAAATTTAATGTACAGTTGGTAAATCTAATATGAAATTAGAAATTTTACTTTAGAATTGACAAATTGACTGTAAAATTGACAAATCATCATAAAAAGTTACAAAAGTGATGTACTGTTCACAAATTTACTTAACAATATTGACAAATCTACTGTAAAATGGAAGACTCTACTGTTATCTTGACATTTGGTAAATTTAAAAAAACAATTGCTAAATTTACTGTAAAATTGACAACTATACTATACAACTGGTGAATAAACTGTAAAATTAAAAAATAACTTCACAATTGACGAATATACTGTACTATACTGCCAACTCTACTGGGGTTTTGTCAACTCTACTGTAAAATTTATTCTGATTGACCGTGACTGATTCAACAACGACAAACTGACAAGTAGATTGCAAAATTAACGAATCTACTGTACAGTTGGTACATATACTGTAGAATAAATTAATATACTCTTAAGTTGATAAATATACTGTTAAAGTGAACAATCTACTGATAAACTGCCAAAGCTTTTGTGAAATTTACAAAGCGACTGTAAAATTGACAAATATACTGCAGAAAGTTGAAAAATATCATTTGCGGTTGTACTGTACAATTGGTATTTATACTGCACAGTTAAAAATAAACATATCAACTGTAAAATCTATTTTACATGTAGCAAATTTACTGTAAAATTGACAAATCGTTTATTGTTCTAATATACAATTGTCAAATCTACTGAATAATTAAAAAAACGACTACCAATTGACAAATATTTCGTACAATTGACGAGTTTACTATGCAATTGACGAATCAACTGTACAATTTGTAAATCTACTGCATAGTTGATGGATCTAATATACAATTGTCAAATATACTGTATAATTGAAAAATCTACTGTACAATTGATAAATCTACTGTATAATTGACAAATCTACTGTACAATTGACAAATTAACTATACAAGTGACGAATCTTTTGTACATTTGACAAATTTTTTGTACAATTGATAAGTCCACTGTACAATTTCTAAATCTACTCTGCAGTAGATTGATATAATATACAATTGTCAAATCTACTGTATAATTAAAATTTTTTTTCAGAGTTCACTAGTCTACTGTACAATTGACGAATATACTGTTAAATTGACGAACATACTGTACAATTGACCAATTATACTGTACACATTTTTAATATACTGTGCATTTGATTGCTTTAATATGCAATTGGTAAATCTACAGTACCATTAATTAATTTAATATACCATCTACTCTACAGTTGAATGATCTAATATATACTTTTCAAATCTACTGAATAATTGACAAATTGACTACCAATTGACAAATTTTTTTTACAATTAACGAATTTAATATGCAATTGACGAATCAACTGTACAATTTGTAAATCTACTGTAAAGTTGATTGATCTAATACACAATTGTCAAATATACTGTATAATTGACGAATATTTTGTGTAATTGACAAACCTACTGTATATTTAACGAATCTACTATACAATTGACAAAGATACTGTAAAGTTGATTGATCTAATATACAATTGTCAAATATACTGTATAATTGACAAATATTTTCGTAATTGACAAATCTACTGTATATTTGACGAATCTACTGTAAAGTTGATTGATCTAATATAAAATTGACAAATATACTGTATAATTGACAAACCTACTGTATAATTGACGAATTGACTATACAGTTGTCAAATCTACTGAATAATTAACAAATCGACTACCAATTGACAAATATTTTGTACATTTGATCAATTTTTCGTACAATTGATAAGTCTACTGTACAGTTTCTAAATCTACTATGCAGTAAATTGCTATAATATACAATTGTCAAATATACTGTATAATTGACAAACCTACTGTACAATTGCAGATCTAATATACAATTGTGAAATATACTGTATAATTGACAAACCTACTGTACAATTGCAGATCTAATATACAATTGTCAAATATACTGTATAATTGACAAAACTACTGTAAAATTGACAATTCTTTTTTAAAATCGATAAGACTGCTGTCCAATTTCTAAATACACTCTGCAGTTGTTTGAAATAATATACCATTGTCAAATCCACTGTATAATTGACGAATTAATTACCAATTGACAAATATTTTGTACATTTGATAAATCTTTTGTAGAACTGACAAATCTTTTTTACAATTGACAAGTATAACATACGATTGGCGAACCTACTGTACAATATGTTAATCTACTGTACAGTTGATTAATATAACATTTAGTTGTCAAATCAACTTTATAATTGACAATTGGACTGCCAATTGACAAATATGTTGTAAAATTGAAAAATATTCTATACAATTGACGAATCGACTGTACAAGTTTCTAAATCTACTGTACAGTTTATTAATCTAATGTACAATTGTAAGATCTATTGCACAATTGCCTTGTGTGAAATTGAAAGATCTACTGTAAAATCTACGGTACATTTGACGAAACTACTGTAAAATTTATAAATCAGTTGGTAATTGGTAATTGGTACAGTTGGTAAATAGATTGTACAGTAGAAAAAATTCTGCACAATTGTTAAACCGAACATACAATTGTAAAATCTAATGTACAATTGGTATACCTAATGAAAAAATATTGATATTGAGGCTCCATGAAATTTATTTAGAAATCAATGCCGATTTACGAAAATCAATAATTTCACCATCATCAATATTGATTGCATTCCTTTTCTTTCCAATTTGCAAAAGTGGGTCTTTTTCTTCGTAGGCCAGCTGTTGGCCAGTCTATAGTTATTACTAAGATCGTTAAACGCGAGATGAAAAATCAATGTCACGTCGTGCAAAGTCATCGAGAATGAAACTGTGTGAAAAGGGGAGCAAGTAAGTGTGAAACTATCGCGAGAAGCAGGACGAGGGAATACATGAGAAAGCCTTCTTTGCGAAGACTCAAACACAATATGTGATCGTGAAACCCTCGGAATTTCCAACAGAATTTAAATCAGAAACTTTCACTATATCTTTTTTTTTTCTTCGAAAATCCCAAAATTGTAATCAAAATTATATTCATACCAATAGTACCAATTAGTACCAATTTTTTAAGCATGTACCAATTGTACAATATGGTACCAATTTTTTAAACGTGTGTCAATGGTACAATAATTTACTAATTTTTCATGCATGTACCAATTGTAGAATATGTTACCAATTTATTAAAACCGTACCAGTTGTGCAAGATGGTACCAATTTTAAAAACCTGTACCAGTTTTACAATATAGTGCCAACTACCTAAAGCTGAACTAATTGTACAAAATGGAAAAAATTTTTTAACCGGTACCAATTGTACAAAAAGGTACTAATTTTTGAAAACTGTACCCATTTTTGGACCTGTACCAATTGTACAATATTTTACCAATTTTTTTTAACTTGTGCAAATTGTACAATAATTACCAATTATTTTATCGAGTTCCAATTTTATAATATTTTACTCATTTTTCAAGCATGTACCAATTGTAGAATATTGTACCAAATTTTTAAAACTGTACCAGTTGTGCAATGTGGTACCAATTTTGAAAACCTGTACCAATTTTACAATATAGTACCAACTAGGTAAAGCTGAACTAATTGTACAATATGGTACAAATTTTTTAACCTGTGCCAATTGTACAATATTTTACCCATTTTTTTAAACTTGTACAAATTGTACAGTATGGTACCAATTTTTTAAACGTGTGCCAATGGTACAATATGGTACCAATTTATTAAAACGTTTCCAGTTTTAAAATATCTTAGCAATTTATTAAAACGGTACCAGTTGTGCAATGTGATACCAATTTTTAAATCTCTACCAATTTTACAATATAGTACCAACTACCTAAAGCTAAACTAATTTTACAATATGAAACAAATTTTTAAACCAGTACCAATTGTACAATTAGGTACCAATTTTTTAAAACTGTACCAATTTTACAATATGGTACCCATTTATAACCTGTACTAATTGTACAATATTTTACTAATTTTTTTTAACTTGTGCAAATTGTACAATATAGTACCAACTACCAAAAGCTGAACTAATTTTACAATATGGTACAAATTTTTAAACCAGCACTGATTGTACAATAAGGTACTAATTTTTCAAAACTGTACCAATTTTACAATATCGTACCATTTTTTTAACCTGCACCAATTGTATCAATTGGTCCGAATTTGATAAGCCTGTAACAATTGTTCAATATGGTACCAATTTTTTAAACGTGTGTCAATAATACAATATTTTACTAATTTTTCAAGCATATACCAATTGTACAATATGTTACCAATTTATTAAAACCGCACCAGTTGTGCAATATGGTACCAATTTTAAAAATCTGTACCAATTTTACAATATAGTACCAACTACCTAAAGTTGAACTAATTGTACAATATGGAACAAATTTTTAAACCATTACCAATTGTACAATAAGGTACCACATTTTCAAAACTGTACCAATTTTACAATATGGTACCATTTTTTTAACCTGCACCAATTGTATCAATTTGTCCGAATTTGATAAGCCTGTAACAATTGTACAATATGGTACTAATTTTTTAAACGTGTGCCAATGATACAATATTTCACTAATTTTTCAAGCATGTACCAATTTTAGAAGATGGTACCAATTTATTGAAACGGTATCAGTTGTGCAATATAGTACCAATTTTTAAACCCTGCACCAATTTTACAATATAATACCAACTACCTAAAACTGAACTAATTGTACATTGTGTAAAAATTTGTTAAACAAGTACCAATTGTACAATATGGTACTAATTTTTCAAAAATGTACGAATTTTACAGTATCTAACAATTTTTTAACCTGTACCAATTGTAAAATATTTTACTTATTTTTTTTTAACTTGTGCAAATTGTACAATATAGTACCAACTACCTAAAGCTGAACTAATTGTACACTATGGAACAAATTTTTAAACCAGTACCAATTGTACAATAAGGTACCAATTGTTTTTACGTGTGCCAATGGTGCAACATTTTACAAATTTTTCAAGCATGTACCAATTTATTAAAACGGTACCAGTAGTGCAATATGATACCAATTTTTTTAATCTCTACCAATTTTACAATATAGTACCAACCACCTAAAGCTCAACTAATTGTACAATATGGAACAAAATTTTAAACCAATGCTAATTGTACAAAATGGTATCCATTTTTAAAACCTGTACCAATTTTACAATATGATAACAAGTTTTTAACATATACCAATTGTACAATATGTTACCAATTTAATTAAACCGTACCAGTTGTGCAATATGGTACCAATTTTAAAAATCTGTACCAATTTTACAATATAGTACCAAATACCTAAAGTTGAACTAATTGTACAATATGGAACAAATTTTTAAACCATTAACAATTGTACAATAAGGTACCACATTTTCATAACTGTAACAATTTTACAATATAGTACTATTTTTTTTTAACTTGTACCAATTGTACAATATGATACTAATTTTTTTAACGTGTGCCAATGGTAAAATATTTTATTAATTTTTCAAGCATGTACCAATTGTAGAATACAGTACCAAATTATAAAAACGGTACCAGTTGTGCAATATGGTACCAATTTTTAAAACCTGTATCAATTTTACAATATAGTACCAACTACCTAAAGCTAAACTAACTGTATAATATGGAACAAATTTTTGAAGCAGTACCAATTGTACAATGAGGTACCAATTTTTCATAACTGTACCAATTTTACAATATAGTAACATTTTTTACACTTGTACCAATTGTACAATATGATACTAATTTTTAAAATGTGTACCAATGGTACAATATTTTATTAATTTTTAATGCATGTGCCAATTGTAGAATACAGTACCAATTTATAAAAACGGTACCAGTTGTGCAACATGGTACCAATTTTTCAAAACTGTACCAATTTTACAATATAGTACCAACTACCTAAATCTAAACTAATTGTATAATATGGAACAAATTTTTAAAGCAGTTCCAATTGTACAATAAGGTACTAATTTTTCATAACTGTACCAATTGTACAATATAGTACCATTTTTTTAAACTTGTACCAATTGTACAATATGATACTAATTTTTTAAACCTGTACCAATTTTACAATATGATAAAATTTTTTAACCTATACCAATTGTACAATATGTTTCTAATTTATTAAAACGTTACCAGTTGTGCAACATGGTATTAATTTTTAAAATCTGTACCAATTTGGCAATATAGTATCAACTACCTAAAGCTGAACTAATTGTACAATATGGAACAAATTTTTAAAGCAGTACCAATTAATGTACCAATTTTTCGAAACTGAACCAATTTTACAATATGGTACCAATTTTTTAACCTGTACCAATAGTACAATATAGTACCTATTTCTTAAAACGAAACCAGTTGTACAATACAGTATCAATTTTGAAAAACGTTACCAATTTCCTCAGCCTGAACGAATTGTACAATTTGGAACCAATTTTTCAAACCTGTACGCATTGTGTACAATATAATATCAATTTCTTAAACCTGTAACAATTTTACATTTTGAAAATATTATATTTCGTACAATTGTATGAAATTCAAAATTTGAAGAATTGTAATATATGTAGAATTATAATTTTCCAAACGAAATTTTTTTTCCTAATTTTTTTTAGAAATTTTGTTTGGATAAGAACAGTTTAACGATTCCGGAGGCACCTTGTGAAAACAAGACGTTTATGCACTTTCGCGAGTCTATAATGACGGACGACATAAGAGCAAAGCAAATTTACAATTTGAGAATTTTTGCACGTTTGAGGGTCTTTTATTTGTAAATTTACATATACGTCGATGTAAGATGTCACTTTCGATGCTTTGTAAACCAGTACAGCGTGTTTGGCGAGATTTCAACACATTCATTTTAAGTGAAATCGTTGTTGATTTCACATTTAAATCACCCATGACTTTAATCCGAAAATTTTTCCGGGTAAGGTGCAACTGAACGGAAGAGGAATTGAAATCGTTATGTATATAACTTTTTACAATTTTTGACAGGTTTCACATCTGGTCTAATTTCATACGATTTAGAAAATTATAAAAGTTGATACAGTTATGAAAAATTGATACAATTATACATTAAGTACAATTATAAAAAAACATAACACAGTTGGTAAAATTACAAAAAAAATGATAAAGTTATGCCATTTGTAGAATTATAAAATTGGTGGAATAATAACATTGGTATATTCATACAATTGGTAAAAATAATACAATTATTACAATTGATACAATTAGACATCCGATGCATTATACCATTGCTAAAATGATACAATTGGTAGAATTTTACAATTAGTACAATTTCACAATTGGTCACATTCTACAATTGGTAGAATTATTCAATCAATAGGAATATTCAATTGGTGAGATTATACAATTATTGCAACTGTTGAAATTATGCAATTGGTACAATTATGAAGAATGGATAAAATTATGCAATTGGTAAAATGTTACTATTGCTAAAATTACGCAATTGGTACAATGAAACAATTGTTAAAATTATAAAAATGTTTTCATTCTAAAAAATTAATTTAATTGTACAATTGGTATGATTATGCGATTATTTCCATTATTAAAAATTGCTATAATTATAAAATTAAGACCGTTTTTATATTTATACTTTTTTTCAATTTTACAAAATTAGATCAAATTGATATAATTGTATAATTGGTGAAATTATACTATTGGCACAAATATACAATCGATACAATTATCTAATTGGACAATTGGTAGGGTAGATTGAATTATACAATTAATAGAATTGGTACAATTATAAAAAATTTCTAAAATTTTACAATTGGTAGCAATATACAATATAAAATTGGTAGATTTATGCAGTTATACGATTATACAAGTGGTAAAATTGTACAATCGGTTCATTTATACAATTGGTACAATTATAAAAAATGCATGCGGTTATAAAAAACTGATAAAATTGAACAATTCGTGAAATTATAAAAAAATGATGAAGTTGTACAATTGGTCAAATTATAAGAACTTGATATAATTATACAATTGATACAATTGTTTCCATTACACAACTGGTACAATTGCACAATTGGTACAATTATATAATTCATACAATTGATATAAGTATAAAATTTATACACTTCGTACAATTAAACAGTTGGTATAATTATAGGGTTGTTGCATATATACAATTGGTGAAATTGTGCAATTAGCGGAATGATACGATTGGTACAGTTATAAAATTAGTAGAATTGGTATAATTAAAAGAAAACTATAAAATTTCACCATTTCGGTAACAGTATTTAATATATAATTGGTACAGTTATATAATTAAGCAAGGAATACAATTATACAATTATAGAAGTGGCACAATTATAAAATTGGTACAATTATCAAAAATTGCTCAAATTCTACAATTGGTAAAATTATGAAAAATTGTGCAATTGGTAAAATTAATACAAGTAGATATAATTATACAATTTATACAATTCTACATCTGCTGAAATTATACAATAGGTACAATTAAACAATTGGTGTATTTGTGTATCTATACAATTGGTACAGTTATAAAACTTAAACAATTAATACGATTGATTAGTAAAATAGGTACAATTATACAATTAGGACAGTCATACAATTGGTAAAGTTATAAAATTGGTGCAATTATACAGTTGGTAGAAGTATACAGTTGAAACAATTGTAAAATTGCTAAAATTATACAATTGGTATAATAATAGGATCAGTACAATTTTACAATTGTTAAAATTATACATTTCGTAGAATGATTCAATTGGTATTTTTATACAGTTGTTACAATTATACAATGGACATAATTATACAATCCTTAAAATTTTACAATTATTAAAATTATATCAATGATAAAATTAAAACAATAATACAATTATACAGTGGGTACAATTATACAATTGGTACATTTATAAAATAAGCACAATTATATAAATATGGCTTCTATATAATGTTACAACTGAAACAACTATAACATTTATATATCTATACAATTGGTACAGTTATAACACTTAAACAATTGTACACTTATAACTAATTTATAATTGGTCTTATTGTACAATTGGGACATTCATATAATTGGTAAAATTATACTGTTGGTACAATTATACAGTTAGTACAATTGTACAATTGGTAAAACTATACAGTTGGTGCAATTATACAGTTGGT
>JAAAKG020058146.1:5528-17995 GCA_010014905.2 Druon quercuslanigerum | reverse complement strand
GAATTTTATTTTTAGGGATTTTTCAGTCGTCCCGAAATTTTCTTATTCAAAAATTTTCCAATTCGGGAATTTTATTACTCAAATATTTTATTATTACGGAATTTAGCAGTGTAGGGAATTTTATTTTTAGGGTTTTTTCAGTCGTCCTGAAATTTTATTATTCGGGAATTTTCCAATTCGGGAATTTTATTATTCGGAAATTTTATTATTCGGGAATTTTATAACTCAAAAATTTTATTATTAGGGAATTTAACAGTTTAGGAAATTTTATTTTTCGGGCTTTTTCATTCGTCCCGAAATTGTATTATTCGGGAATTTCCCAATTCAGGAATTTTATTTTTAGGAATTTTTTAGTCGTCCCGAAATTTTATTATTCGGGAATTTTCCAATTCGGGAATTTCATTATTCGGGAATTTTATTATTTGGAAATTGTATTATTCGGAAATTTCCCAATTCGGGAATTTTATTACTAAAATATTTTATTATGAGGGAATTTAGCAGTGTAGGGAATTTTATTTTTAGGGATTTTTCAGTCGTCCCGAAATTTTCTTATTCAAAAATTTTCCAATTCGGGAATTTTATTATTCGGAAATTGTATTATTCGGGATTTTTATTACTCAACAACTTTATTATTAGGAAATTTAACAGTTTAGGGAATTTTATTTTTAGGGATTTTTCAGTTGTCCCGAAATTTTTTTATTCGAAAATTGTATTATTCGGGAATTTTCCAATTCGGGAGGTTTATTATTCGGAAATTGTATTATTCGGGGATTTTCCAATTCGGGAATTTTATTACTCAAATATTTTATTATTACGGAATTTAGCAGTGTAGGGAATTTTATTTTTAGGGATTTTTTAGCAGTTCCGAAATTTCTTCAAATTTGTGGAAGTTCTACGTTAAATAAATAGAGAAATCATAAGTTTATACTTTTTCAAGTTTTTCATCAACTCTTTAATTATTTGAATTATTATTCTTGATTTCTATACTATTTCTCTTATAATAATTTTATGTAATAATTTTTCAAGAATCGCGAAAAAATGATAGGACAGTGATAAGGAAATGATCAGGATTGCATGAGCAATGTTTTAAATTTTGAATTTGGCGCGTACTTTGAAACTTGTGAAGTCACCTTATAAAGGCGGAAATACGTCATTTCGTAAAACGCAGTCGCGCAAAAATTACGTCTCTCTCTTCCGGTTCAAGAAGACACAAGGTTGCTTGTAGTTGGGTTGAGTACAATATTTATTAATTAAAAACTCCTTAGAAATGGCCGTTGGTGACCTTAAGACTGACCAGGGTGTCAAGGACTTGAACATCTATCTCGCAGAACGCAGTTACATCGAAGGGTGAGTTTACTTTGATTGTCTTTCAATGATTTGCGGCACACGTGCTCTGCATGTCGGCATCTTGTATCTCCCAAATTAAAGGATCCTTTCTGTTTTCCCTTTTTTGTCTGATTTCCCAAAAAAATCGGGTAAATCCAACATTTTTTTTGTGTTTTCCCAACTGTCACATAACCTCTCAGCTGATTCCGTTCTCACGTCAAAAAAGTTTTCATCTCGCTCTGACTTTCTTGTCACGAATCCATAACCTATCTTTGTCAGATCGCGTAACTTTATTTTATTTTTACATTAAAAATGCACAGAAAAAAGAGAATTCTTGCGAGCTTTCGGTATTTCTTTTGGGTTTAAAATACATTTCGTGGTTTCTTTTGACTTTTTTGGATATAGGTTAAGATGGGAAGGTTTGGAATTTAAAAATAATTCAATGCACAGGGTGTCTACTAACCTCGAATACCTGGACGTGTCAGGTATTTTTTATGTAACTCGAAAAACTGGAAATGTCAGGAAACTTTTCTGGACCGTGCTTCAATTTTTGTTTCAATCTTAATATAAAATTAAATAAGATTTTGTTCAATTTTAAAAATAGAGTCAAGTTTATTACTGGATTTAATTGTTTCGTTGAAATTTTTATTTGTTGAAAATTCTTTTTTCTTTGCATATAACTGTCTTTTATTTAAAATATATATTGGTTAAAATGTCCACTAGGTGGTACATTTGGCATTGAGAATTCATCCTTTTTTTAAAATGAAAATTCAACTACTCTTTGAAAGTTTAACTCTTTTCTTAAAAATTAATTTCTTGGTTAAAGATTTATAATTTTTATTGAAAATTGAACTACTTTATTGGTGGTTTTTGTTAGAATTATTTTTTTAAAATTAAAATTTAAGTATTTCAGTTGCATATTCCATCATTTCTGTTAAAAATTCATCTGAATGGTTTAACATTAATTTTGTAGTACCTATTTAATTTTTAATTGAAAATTTATTTTTGGTGTTTGAAAATTCATATTTTTTGTTGAAGTGTCGTCTTTTTCTTATGATATTAAATTTCTTGGTTAAAACTAATAATTCAATTAATTGATTTTTTAACTACAATTTTAAAAAAAAATGTAAGTGTTTCAATTAAAACTTAATTATTTAGTTAAAAAAAGTTTTTTTTCTTTTTTTTTGGCAATTAGTTTTCTCAACTCAAAATTGAACCATTCCAGTTGAATATTCCATCATTTTTGTTTAAAATTCATCTCAGTGGTTTAACATTAATTTTTCGACTCAAAATTCAGGTTTCGGGTGAAAGTTTATATTTTTTCATTGAGAATTGATCCATTTTGTTGAAATTTCGTCCGTTTTGTTCGAAAATTGTTCCACATAGTTAAAAATTCATGTTTTTTTTTTCATTAAAAACTCCACTTCCAGTTTAAGATTTATAATTTTAATTAAAAAATTCATCACTTTTGTTAAAAATGTAACTATTGTGTGGAAATTTTTTGTTTTGAATAAAAATTATTTTTTTGGGGGGAACTCTAATTATTCTATTTTTTGTTGAAATTTGATTTCCAATTTGTCGTTCTTGAAAAAAAATTAATCTACTTGTTTAAAAATTTAACTATTCTAGATAAAGGTTCAAAATTTTAGTTGAAAATTAATTTTTTTAACTCAAAATTTAACTATTCAATTTTTAATCGGAAATATATTTTCGTTGGTTGTAAATTCATATATTTTTTGGAAACTGTATTTTTTTTTTTAGAAACTTAAACATCATAGTTAAAATTGAACCATTTTGCGATTTTTTTTTATTGTTGAAAATTTAAATAATTCATTTTTTGGTTGAAAAATTACCTTTTGCCGTAGAAAACTAATATTTTTGTATTAATTCAAATAATTGCTAAATTAATTAATTTTGTTGTTGAAGATACATAATTTTAATTGAAAATTCATCTATTTAATAAAAAATTTAACAATATGAGAATTTATCTATTTTAGTTGAAAGCAAAAAATAAGAATTTTCATGAAATTGTTTAAATAGTCATCAAAATGGATTAAATTTCTATGCAAGAAGAGGAATTTTTAAAAAAGAATCAAATTTTCAACCAAGAAATTTTTATCAGTTAATAAACAAACAAAAAAAGATTCAAGCAAAAAAAATTCTCAACAAAAAAAAATTTCAACAAAATACTTAGTTCAATTTTCAATTCTAGAAATTGATTTTTAACAAAAACAATCAAGTATCAACTGATAAGATTAGTTTTCAACCAAAAAGATGAATTTTTACCTAAAAAAATAAATTCTCATAGATAATGTTCAGTAGAAATATAATAAAGTTAATAAATAACCAACGAAATAGTTAAATTGTCAATTAAACCTGGAATATTTAATTATACAGTTGAAAAAATTACTTGAAAAAAGGATATTCAACCACGTAGTCGAATTTTCAACCAAAAAATATGAATTCTTAAGGATAAATGTAATACTTTCATATTTTGAACCAAAAAAATGTATATATAAAATAAAAAACGACGAATTTTCAACACAATAGTTGAATCCTCAACAAAAACAGATTAATTTTAAACCACAAAGATGTGATTTTTAACCAGAAAAGTTGCAATTTCTACCAAAATAGATGAATTTTTAACAAAACAGTCGATTTTTTTAAAAATTATTTTAAATTCGAGCCTCTGAAAATGAATGTTTAAAATTTTGAATATGTATTTTTAAATTTCTCAACCAGTCAGGCATTTAATTTTAAATTGTACAATTTTTAACGATTTAAATTTGAAATTGGATAATTTTGAATGTTCGAATAATTGAAAGCATTTAATTGAAAATTATTCAATTTCAAACGAAATTTATTTAAAAAGTGTCCAATTTAAAATTATTTAAAACACACGGAATCAGGTTATTTCACAATCGCTATCTGTTCAGAAAATAATTACTTATCATATGTTATCGCGAATACTGGGTATGCAAAATAAGTTTCTGTTCTTTTGAAAGTCATCATTAATGAATTTAAAAAATAAAATATGAAGTGTATGTTGTTAAGTTTATTCTCAGAATGAGGAAAAATTCATTTCTTGGTCACGTGCTACTTTAAAATTATGACCAAATAAATTTTACTAAAAAATTAACAATTTAAGGATTTAAGTCTATTGAATTGAATAATTATGTTTGTTTTAAGGCATTTTTTTAATTTTAGAAAAAATACCATCATTTTAAAAGATATTTTGAATGTTAAAAATTGTATGCAAATATAGGAAAAAAGTAGGAAAAATTGCAATATTTTTTAAAGATTATTAGAAGGTTCAGATGTTTTGAAAAGATTAATAAATAATTAAACCTTTAAATATTCAGAAAATTTAAAAGAACATGTAAGTTTTTGAAGTTTGCGAAAAAATTTTGATGATTTTTAAGAATTTTGAAAGGTTCCAAGGAAACAAAAAGTTTTTTTAAAATTCGTCTTTTCTGATAGACTTCAACTGTATTTAGTTTAAAATTATTTTTCTTTTTTAAAATTAATTTTTTAACTAACCATTTAACTTTCATTTTTTATTCAAAATGGAAATTTTTTAGTTGAAAATTTAACAACTTTGTTGAAAATTGGCCTTTTTTGCATGACCTTAACTCTTTTTGATACAAAATTAAAATATTGGTTCAAATTCAACTATGTTGTGTTTTTTTCTTGGTTTAAAATTAATTTTTTACCCGAAAATGTACCTTCTTCCTTTTTTGTTGAAATTTTCTTTTGTTTTTGATAAATATTCAACTGTTTGCTTGAAAATTCACCTATTTGGTTGAAATTTCTTTTATTATTGGTAGAATATTAATCTTCTGGGTTAAAGATAAAGATGATAAAGATGAATATTAATCTTTTTCATTCAAAAATTCACGAATTTGGTTGAAAATTAATTTTTATAGATAGAAAGTTAAAGTACTTGGTTAAAAAGTGAACTGTTTGGTTGAAAATCAAATTATTTTCTTGAATATTCAAGTATTTTGTTAAAAATTCATGTTGTTCAGCCGAACATTCAACTGTTTTGTTGAACTTTTGTATATTTATTAAGAAAATTTGTGCTTTTAGATTAAAAATTCATATTTTTTCGTTAAAAAGTAAACTTTATTCTAGAAAATTTAGTTATTTGTTTGAAAATGTAACTGTTTTTGACTAAATTTAATTTTGTTTGCTTCAAAACTCGATCATTTGAAAATTATCTTTCATTTTAGAAAAGTCAATTTTATTGACATAAATAAGATAAGTTCTGTATTTAAATTTGAAATTGTTTTATTATTTTTATAAAAGATTATTTGTTTGGGTAATGCTAGAAAATTGAAATTCTTTTGTTTGTATATTAATGTTTAAGGAAAATGTAAAATAGCTTGAGAGAAAAAAAATTGAATTTTTAACAAAATAGTTGAATTCCCTACCGAAGTTGCATTTTTATCTAAGAAAGATTAAATTTCTTTCAAAACAGATGAATTTTATATTTAAACAAAAGAAAAAAAAATCTGAAAAAATAGTTCAATTTTCATCCAAAAGTTGCATTTTTGTCCAGGAAAAATGAAAGTTCTATTAAAATAGGTAAATTTTTAAATTAGAAAGACAAATTTAAATTAAAAGAATTGAATTTTCGTTTAAAAATATTTAAATTGACATTTTAATACAAAAAAAAACGAATTTTTAACTAAGAGAAAAATTTTTAGGCTATAGTTGAATTTTCAACAAAACAGTTGCATTTTTATCAAAAAAAGATCACTATTTCTACTAAAAAAAAACAAACTTTTAAATCAAAGACAAATTTCCAGAAAAAATAGTTTTTATTTAAAAAATATTTCAGTTGACTTATTAGCAACAAAATATGAGTTTTTTTTTAACAATCTTTCATAAACGGAATAAAATAGTTATTTCAAATACAAATTTTCAAATTTAATTATTTATTTTAAACAAAAAAATATTTTTTACTATAAAAAATTGCTTTTCAAAAAATACTCGATTTTCAAACTAAAAAGATAAATTCCCAATAAAAATAAAATATTTCAATCAAAAACATGAAATTTATTCAAAAAAAAAAAAAGAATATTAAGCCCAGAAAGACGATTTTTCAATAAATAATGATTTTTCGCTAAGAAAGATATAACATTTTATTAAAATTGTTGTAACTTTCAGCCGAAAGACAAATCTTTTCTATACAAATTAAGTTTTTAAACAATAAATATGAATTTTCAGCAAAAAATTAATTTTTCACATAACAAAAATGAAATTTCAAACCCGTAAAATCATTTTTTTACCTAGTAAGGAGAATGTTCAAATGAAAAAGATCTATCTTTAAATAGGCTTTTCCAATAAATAGTTAAAATTTCAATTAAAGAGATGAATTTTCAACTAAAAATATAAATCTGCAACAAAAAAATGATTGTTTAACAAACTGATTCAACCAAATCGTTCAAATAAAATAGTTGAACAACCAAAAAGTGACATTTTCATTAAAAAAATGACATTTCTACTAAAACAGATGATTTTCTAAATCAAAAAGATAAATTTTGAAACAGTAGTTTAGTTTTCTATTCAAAAAGATTTCAGTTGACTTTTCACAATCAAAATATGATTTTTTAAACCAGAAATAAGTTTCTACAAAAGAAATTGAATTTTTTATCCAAAAAGACGAATTTTTAAACAAAAAGGAAGACTTTTTAACAAAATTGTTTAATTCTTTACCAAACAGTTGGTTTTTTTCCAAAACAGATAACATTTTTCTCAAAATAGATAAATTTGTATTTACAATTCTTTTTGGAATAGTTGAACTTTTGTTTAAAAAAGATGCCAGTTGACTTTTTAAGTTCAAAATATGAATAAAAAAAGAGTTGTTAAGAAAAGAATTTAGTTTTTAATCCAAAAAAGACGATTTTTCTTAACCATAAAGGATCAATTTTTAAATAAATAGTTTAATTCTCTACCAAATACTTGCATTGTTATCCATGAATGATGAAATTTGTACTAAATTAAAGAAAGTTTTAATAAAAGAAGGACACATTTTTTTTAAGTTGAATTTTCAATCAAATAGTTGCATTTTTATCCATGAAAGATACTTTTCTCTAAAAACAGATGAAATTTTAATTAAAAAGAAAATAAAAATTCGAAAAAATAGTGGAATTTTTATCCAGAAAGAATTTTAGTTCCCTTTTTAACCAAAAAATGTTAAATTTAAACAAAAAGTAAATTATCTACAAAATATTTTTATTTTTAACAAAGCAGCAGAATTTTCAAACAAACAGTTGCATTTTTATCCAAGAAAGATGTAATTTCTGCGAGAGCAGGTGAATTTTAAAGTCAAAAAGACTAACTTTTGAAAAAGAGTTGAATTTTCTAACTAAAAGTTGCATTTTATTTAAGAAAGATGAAATTTCTTCTAAAAAAGATGAATTTTTTAGAAAAAAAAAACTTGAAAAATTGTTAAATTCTCAACCAAAAAGTATGATTTTTTAACAACTTTGTTAAATTTTTAACCAAACTTTTATTTCAAAAAATTAATTTTCAAATAATGTTTTCATTGTTGTCATTGAATTTAGAAAAAAAAATAAAAAAATTTAGAAAAAACTCGAGTAACTTGAAGAAATATTTAAAAGTTTTGAACAAATTAAAAAATTGATTAAAAATTTGAAATGATTTCAAATTTCAAACTAGATATAATAGATTTTGGCAGATATCGTACAAAAGATTTAGAAGCTTTTTTAAAATCTTGAAAGGCTTTAGAAGAATAAAAAACATTTACTGGGAAAATTGAAAAAGATTTTTATTTCGAAAAATTAATTTTCAAATAATGTTTTTTAAAAATTTAGAAAGATTTACAAAGTTCTCAAAAGTGAATTAGGAAAATTTTACGGACATTTCTAAAAAAACAATTGAATTTTCAAAAAGAAAGTTGAATTTTTAACTAAACAATTAAATTTCCATTCAAAACGGAAGGTTTTTTAAACAATATTTTTGAATTTTTAACCAAGCAGTTGTATTTTCATCTGCTAAAGACGCAGTTTCTACTAAAGTAAATTAATTTTTGAAATAAAAACACACCTTTTCAAAAAATAAAAGTTGAATTTTTATCAAAAACAAAATTTTGATTTGACTTTTCTACATAAAAGTATGAGTTTTAGTAAGAAGTAACTTTTCTGAGAAGATACTTGAATTTTCAATAAAACAGTTGATTTTTCAACCAAAAAGGATGATTTTTTTTAAATTGTTAAATTTTGAACCAAAGATTTGCATTTTTGTCTAAGGAACATTTAAAATTTATAAACTATTTTCGATATAAAATAACTTTAAAATAATATAATCATAATCAAAGGCCTTTATTAATTTTTAAATATTATTTCAGTTTAAAATATTAAATTTTTAAAGCACTGAATTTGAAATTTTTTAATTAAGAAGAAAAATTTCTTTATATTTGAAAATATCTGACTGTTCGTTTAAAATCCGTAATTATAAATTAAATATTCAAAAATAAACAGCCACAAAAAGTAAACTTTAAACGTTAAAATTTTAATTTTCTATTTAAAAAAATGTTTGTTAAGAGTTAAGTCATTAAAGTTTGATGTATTGGACACCTACAATTCTTAGTAAAACTCGAGTAACTTGAAGAGATATTTAGAAGTTTTGAAGAAATTAAAAAATTAATTAAAAATTTGAAATGATTTCAAATAATGTAAACGAAGTGCCTACGTTTACCGAGAAAATCCGGAAACCAAATATTATAGTTTTTGGCAGATATTGAACAAAAGATTTAGCAGCTTTTTAAGAATTTTGAAAGGATTCAGACGAATAAAAAAACATTTACTGGGAAAATTGAAAATGATTTTTATTTCGAAAAATTAATTTTCAAATAATGTTTTTAAGAATTTAGAAAGATTTATAAAGTTCTCAAAAATGAATGAGGAAAATTTTACGGACATTTCTGAAAAAATAGTTGAATTTTCAACCAAAAAGGATGATTTTTTTTAAAATTGTTGAATTTTGAACCAAAGATTTGCATTTTTGTCTAAGGAACATGCAGTTTCTACTAAAATAGATGAATTTTTAAATTAAAAAGTCAAATTTTCCAAAAAAATAATTAAACTCTCATCGAGAAAAGACTATGGATTCAAATTTTAAAATTGTAATATTTTAAACCTAGAATTTTTTATAAACATTTGATTTTTCGATTAAAAGCATGGCCTTTTTAACAAAATCGTTGAATTTTGAATGAAACAGTTGCATTTTTGTCCCATATTGATGAAATTAAAACAAAAACAACATCATTTTTAAACAAAAAGTGAAATTTTTAAAAAGAAAGTGGAGTTTTTAACTAAATAATTAAATTTCCATTCAAAAGGGATGATTTTTTAAACAAAATGTTTGATTTTTTAACCAAGGAGTTGCATTTTCATGTACGGAAGACGCAGTTCCTACTAAATTAGATGAATTTTTGAAATAAAAACACACCTTTTCAAAAAAAAAACAGTTGAATTTTTATCAAAACAAAATTTTGATTTGACTTTTGTATATAAAAGTATGAGTTTTAGTAAGAAGTAACTTTTCTTAGAAGATAATTAAATTTCCAACAAAACAGTTGAATTTACAACCAAAAAGGATGATTTTTTTTTTAAATTGTTGAATTTTTAACTAAAGATTTGCATTTTTGTCTAAGGAACATGCAGTTTCTACAAAAATAGATGAATTTTTTAATTAAAAAGAAAAATTTTCAACAAAAAAAGTAGTTAAACTCTCATCTAGAAAAGACCATAGATTCAAATTTTAAGCTTGTAATATTTTAAACCTAGAATTTTTTATAAACATTTGATTTTTCGATTAAAAGGATGATTTTTTAACAAAATTGTTGAATTTTTAATGAAACAGTTGCATTTTTGTCCCATATTGATGAAATTAAATAAAAAAACAGGCCGATTTTTTAACAAAAAGAGAAATTTTCAAAAAGAAATTTGAATTTTTAAATAAATAATTAAATTTCCATTCAAAAGGGATGAATTTTTAAACAAAATTTTTGAACTTTTAACGAAGCTGTTGCATTTTTATTTACTGAAGACGATTTTTCTACTAAATTAGATAAATTTTTGAAATAAAAACACACCTTTTCAAAAAATAAAGTTGAATTTTTATCAAAAGAAAATTTTGATCTGACTTTTCTACATAAAAGTATGAGTTTTAGTAAGAAGTAACTTTTCTATGAAGATACTTGAATTTTCAATAAAACAGTTCAGTTTTCAACCAAAAAGAATTTTTTTTTAATTGTTGAATTTTTAACTAAAGATTTGCAATTTTGGCTAAGGAACATTAAGTTTTTACTAAAATAGATGAATTTTTTAATTTAAAAGAAAAATTCTCAAAAAGACTATGGATTCGAATTTTAAACTTGTAATATTTTATAACTAGAATTTTCTTATAAACACTTGATTTTTCGATTAAAACGATGATTTTTTAACAAAATTGTTGAATTTTCAACAAAACAGTTACATTTTTATTCCATAAGGATGAAATTTACACTAAAACAGGCGGCTTTTTAAATAAAAAGAGACATTTTCAAAAAGAAAGTTGAATTTTTAACTAAACAATTAAATTTTCATTGAAAAGGCATGAATTTTTAAACAAAATTTTTGAACTTTTAACGAAGCAGTTGCATTTTTGTCTACTGAAGACGAATTTTCTACTAAATTAGACGAATTTTTGAAATAAAAACACCTTTTCAACAAAATAGTTGAATTTTTATCATAACAGTTGAATTTACAACCAAAAAGGATGATTTTTTTTTAAATTGTTGAATTTTTAACTAAAGATTTGCATTTTTGTCTAAGGAACATGCAGTTTCTTCTAAAATAGATGAATTTTTAAATTAAAAAGTCAAATTTTCAACAACAAAAAAATAAATTCTTATCCAGAAAAGACTATGGATTCAAATTTTAAACTTGTATTATTTTAAACCTAGAATTTTTTATAAACATTTGATTTTTCGACTAAAATCATGACTTTTTAACAAAATTGTTGAATTTTTAATGAAACAGTTGCATTTTTATCCCATAATGATGAAATTTTTACTAAAACAGGCACATTTTTAATCAAAAAGATAAATTTTCAAAAAGAAAGTTGAGGTTTTAACTAAACAATTAAATTTCCATTCAAAAGAGATGATTTTTTAAACAAAATTTTTGAACTTTTAACGAAGCAGTTGCAGTTTCATCTACTGAAGACGCAGTTTCTACTAAAGTAGATAAATTTTTTAAATAAAAACACACCTTTTCAAAAAAAATAGTTGAATTTTTATCAAAACAAAATTTTGATTTGACTTTTGTATATAAAAGTATGAGTTTTAGTAAGAAGTAACTTTTCTGAAAATATACTTGAATTTTCAACAAAACAGTTGAATTTTTAACCAAAAAGGATGATTTTGATTTAAATTGTTGAATTTTTAACCACAGATTTTCAAAAAAAAAGTTAAACTCATCCAGAAAAGACTGGATTCGAATTTTAAACTTGTCATATTTTAATCCTAGAATTTTTTATAAACATTTGATTTTTCGACTAAAAGGATGACTTTTTAAGAAAACATGTGCATTTTTTTTACATAATGATGAAATTTTTACGAAAACCGTCGGATTTTTAAACAAAAAGAGAAATTTTCAAAAATTAAGTTGAATGTTTAACTAAACAATTAAATTTCCATTCGAAAGGGATAATTTTTTAAACAAATTTTTGAATTTGTAACCAAGCAGTTGAATTTTTATTTACGGAAGACGCAGTGTCTACTAAAGTAGATGATTTTTTTAAATAAAAACACCTTTTCAACAAAATAGTTGAATTTTTATCAAAACAGTTGAATTGTCAACCAAAAAGGATGATTTTTTTTAAATTGTTGAATTCTGAACCAAAGATTTGCATTTTTGTCTAAGGAACATGTAGTTTCTACTAAAATAGATGAATTTTTTAATTAAAAAGTCAAATTTTCAAAAAAAATAGTTAAACTCATCCAGAAAAGACTGGATTTGAATTTTAAACTTGTCATATTTTAATCGTAGCATTTTTTATAAACATTTGATTTTTCGACTAAAAGGATGACTTTTTAAGAAAACATGTGCATTTTTTTTACATAATGA
>JAAAKG020058135.1:0-17996 GCA_010014905.2 Druon quercuslanigerum | reverse complement strand
TAAGAGAGAAGGTCAAGAAATTAGAGGTAGGTGATTATATTGATTCGGATCACTTTCCCTTAATAGTGACATTACAGAGAGAAAAAAGTAGTAGTAATAGGCATAAAAAGTGGGCAAAGGTAAAGAGTGTAGGAAAAGGGGAGTGGTCAATGCAAGGAAAACGTAAGAAATATCAAAATGAGAGAGGAAAATGTGGACGAGGAGGTGGAAAAAATGGTAGGAGAAGTAAAAAGAGGATTAGAGTGCACAAACAAAAATGAAGTTAGTAAAGAGGGAAATAGAAGTGAATGGTATGAGGATTGTAAAGAGAAAAAGAAGGAGGTCAGAAAGAAATTCAGAAAGTGGAGAAAAGAGAAAAGTAATGGGGAAGAATATAGGGAAAAAAATAAAGAGTATTCTAAGTTGTGTGATCCAAAGAAAAAGGAAGAAAATAAAAGGGTTGAGAAAGAGGCGGAGAAGGTTAGGACGGAAGAAGGGGCATAAAAGATAGTAAATATAGAAAGAAGAAGAAATTGAAATGGTAGAATGGAAAAAATATTTTTTGGACTTGCTAGGGGGAGTAGAGAGAAAAATTAGGAAGGGAGGGAAATACGGCAGGGAAAGAGATGAGGAAGAGGACATAACAAGGGAAGAAATAGTCAAGATAAGATGCATAATGTGTAATCGAGTATGGAGAGGAGAAGGTTGGCCTGAGTTATGGAAAGAAGGAGTAGTGATACCAATAGTGAAAAAAGACAAAGGAGAGGAGCTTAAAGATTATAGGCGTGTGACACTTATGCCAACACTGTATAAAGTATAAGTATAAGTATAAGTATAAATAACTGTTTTTTGGAGAGACTGAAGAAACAATTGAGGAAAAAAGATAGAGCCACCGCATCAGACAGGGTTTAGAAAAGGAATGGGGCTGATGGACAACATATATGTATTGAACTATCTAATAAATAAGAGGATTAAAAGTAAAAAGGATCAATGATAGCAATGTTCGTGGACTTAAAGGTAGCGCTTGACTCATTAGACCGAGGCGAAATAGAAATAGTTATAGTGAAAAAGGGGATGAGAGAGGGATTAAAAAAGAGAGTATCGGAAATTTTGAGAGTGACAAAAAGCAGGGTAAAGGTAGGAGGAGTGAGGCAAGGATGTCCTCTGAGCCCACTTTTATTTAATATATTAATATCAGACTCTGGAAGAAAAAATGAGGAGAAAGGGTTGGGGAGGAGTTAGGATAGAGAAGGAAAAGATATACGAGGGCTGCCCCAAAAGTATCCGACCTACGTTCATGTCTTCGCGCGGAGAGACTCAGGCGAACTCTGGAGGGTACGAACGTCACCAGCAACTCCTAACCTTCTCGTCAGTAGCCCGAGATACCGATAAAACGACTTAGTTCCCGTGCAGCGTGTATTTGTTTACATCGACTTTTGTGCGTTCGTCGTCATTCGTTTATTGCTAAAAATGGCAGAACGAACCGAACAGCGAATTTGCATAAAATTTTGCTTTAATCTCGGTAAAAGTTGTGCGAAAACTATTCAAATGTCGCAAAAGGCCTTTAAAGATGAGTGTATGGGTAAAACACAAATAAAAGTGTGGTATAGGCGGTTCAAAAGTGGCCGCACATCGGTTGACAGTGATCCTCGTTCTGACCGACTATAAATTAATAAATTTGACAATTTAAAATTTTTATCTGAAGTACTATTTTATTCCGTTTGTAAAAGATTCTATGTTACAAATATTACAAAATTAAAATGCTGGTATTTGAATAATAATTATGATCAAGGAGAATGAAAAATTAGTAAAGGAAAAATCAGGGAATTTTGAAGATGAAGTTCTTCGACACCCTGTCTAATTCTGATAGCCACACCTATCAAAATATTGCTGGTAAACTAAAAAGTACGTACAGTAGGGGAGGGGGTCCTTAGAGAGGACCTATAATCCGTTGAACTCTTCTGTGCTTCCTTAAATTCTGTAAAATTCTATTCCGCATCTTTAATTTCGCATTTGTAAATTCCTCAAATATAATTCATTTACAATTGTTTCGATCGAGCAGTACAATAACTCACCCGTCTTTTTCAGATCACAAGCCTGCACAGTTAGGGACCAAATTCTCTGGGAGGAGCGAAACGACGAGAAGCGAATTCGCTTAGGTAGTAGAGGTGCCGATAAAAACCGGAAAAAACTGGCAGAACTGGAGGCTCAACTGGTGCTAGCTTCGCCGAATTTGGTATTGCGCGTCTCTCACAAGAGTCAGAACAGGGTACAGAATTCGTACACCTTCTTCTTGTCGAGTGAGTTCGAGCGCTCGCAATGGATCGAGGCAGTGGAGGCCTTACAGCAGGGTGGACAACCACCAGGATCACTTCCTCTTTCAATGTACGAACTCCAGGCTTGGGTAACTGCCTGCAGAACTTATCTTCAGACGGACATGGGAAGCTATTTGCTTCGGTCCAGACGAGATGAGAGTCTTCTACTTGGCGATCTTCATCTTACTCTTTTGGGACTCACCCCTCCGGGTATTGATAGATCGGGTGATTTCTTCATCATCGTAGAAGTCGACAGCTACGGGCATTACTTTAAGCGTGCAAGGAGTCGAGTTGCTAGAGGACAAGCACCCACTTGGGGTAAGAAATACGCAGTAAATTGTAACATAGATTTTACATAGATTTACAAGATTGTATAAAGATTTCAATAATTACCCAAAGATTTTGGATAGATTTAAAAGATTTCACAAAATTTTATGCAGATCCAATTATTTTTTAAAAATTTCGGATAAGTTTGCAAGATTTCACAATTAATTCTATTATTTCACAAACATTTCGGATAGATTTTAAAGATTGAGGAAAGATTTCAATGATTTCCTAATAATTTTCCAAATATTTCAAATATTTAGCAAAGATTTTGAATGAATTTACAAAGATTTCAATAATTTCACAAATATTACCGATTATTTCAAAAACATTTCAAATATTTTATAATGATTTCACAAAGATTTCAAAGATTTCGAATAGAGTTAAAAGTCTTCACAAACATTTTAATAATTTCTCAAAGATTTCATAAAGATATCAATAATTTTGCAAATATTACCGAATATTTGAAAATATTTTTAATATTTCGTAAACATTTCGGATAGATGATAATACGTCACACAGACTGCAATCATTTCTAAAATATTTTACAAACATTTCAAAAATTTCGCAAAGCTCGAAGATTCCACAAAGTATTGAAATATTTCGCAAAGATTTCAAAGATTGGGTTAAGATTAAAATAGTTTCCTGATGATTTAACAAAGGTTTCGTATAGATTTAAAAGACTTCAAAAAGATTTCAATAATTTCTCAAAGATTTCAATCATTTTACAAATATTAACCAATATTTCAAAAATATTTCAAATATTTCGCAAAGATTTTTTAAGAATTCACAAAGATTTCTTAAAAATTCCCAAAGATTTCGCAAAGGTTTTATAATGATTACAATGGTTTTCCAAAAATTGAACAAAGATTTCAATGATTCCTAATGAGTTCCTAAATATTTCTGATAGGTTTCAACGATTGCAATGATATCTCAGATATTTTATAAAAATTTTATAAGCATTTCAATTATTTCGCAAAGATTTTGAATAGATTTAAAAGATTTAAAAGATTTCACAAAGCCTTCAGTATTTCACAAAGATTCCATATAGATTTCAAAGATTAAACAAAGCAAGAAAGAATTGAAAGATTTCCAGTCGCGACAATCCAATGAATTTAATCATTCGATTTCAAAGGGGGGCCAATCAATACTTTGCTTCTTCCTGGTCGATTCATAGGTGGGTGCGGGGGGCATTGTCCCCTGCGCCTCCTAGGCTCCGCCACCTCTGAGTGTTCATATGGGTAACCATTCAAAATTCTCGCTTTGTCGTGTTGTCACTGTAATTTGTGTTAACAAGCCCCTAACCGAGGAGTTTTGGTTTTTCTGCATTTTTCCACTGCTCTGATCAAAATGCTTGAGCAGATGCGAGCTCTTCTAATAAATAACCGACTGCAGCCGGTAGGGAATTTTAGAGATTAAACAAAAATCCACACGATTGAGTACGTCATGCATTGGTTTTGGTGGTTTATAAGACTTGGGGCAATTGGTAATTTGGGAAGGGAAATGAAATTAAGGAATGTAGTTTCTAATGATCTTCTTCAGGAGAACTTAAACATGCAAAAATACAATTTATCACCAATTTCAGGTGAAACTTTCGTCGTGGAACTCGAGGGAAGCCAAAATCTGAGAATCCTTCTTTACGAAGAATGTGGGGGCCGATCGGTTCTGCGAGGAAAATGTACCCAGCGTTTGAGCAGATCTTGGCTTCTGGAGGATCAGGTCGACCAAGTAAACAAGGCAATGAATTTGGGTCCTGCGATACTTGACGCATCACTTAAATTCGTACCGAGTGAAGTTACCTTAAGGAGAGTACCTTCTGCAAAACCTCAAGGTCTCTTTGGAGCCAAAATACAGCAAGTCTGCAAGTAAGATGCAACTTATTCTAGCAAGTTAGCTTTAAGAATATCTTTGTGTTAAGAGAGACTCGTTATTAATTGTTGATAATTTTATGTTATCAAGGCGGGAAAAGCGAGATGTGCCTTTCATTGTAACGGCTTGCGTCCGAGAAGTCGAGAGGCGAGGTGTTGGCGAAGTTGGTCTTTATCGTGTTTCCGGCTCTGCTTCCGATTTGGCGAAACTGCGGAAGTCGTTCGAAAGCAATTCTTACGAGGCTGAACAACTATTGAAGGAGGTAAGAATACTGGAAACGTTTATTTAGAGTTCTTAAATGTCCAAGAATTTATGATAAGCAAAATGCTCTCGAGAATATGCTCCACATTTATGCTCGTTCACAGAATTTCTAGAGCATTAAAATTACATTTTTTCTGAAAAAGGATCTGCTCACTTCGCTTCATTGGGAATCGAATTGCAGAACTTGTCGAACACCCACGATGCACTTAAGGGGAAACGGTAGGTTTGGCTGGGCATATAAATGACTGCAGCGACATGTATAAGAAAATCGGAAATACAGTCTACTGCCCCCTGGAAATTACAAATACAACCTCATGCCCGATAATCGGTAGTATTCTGTTGGTAAATTTTTTGATCTGTTAGAGAGAGAAACTTAGCAACGAGAGAGACAGCTAATCTTCAACCATTTTTATTGAACTCTTGCGTTCGTTTTGAGTTGCCGTTTCTCGGATTACCTGCTCAGCTGAAGGGAAATATAGAAAATTGAAAAATATTTCGTTTACACAATCTGCGTGAGAAATCATGCATTCGCATCAAATAAGACAAAAAAATAAAATTCGTAAAATTGTACATATAAATAATTATTGAATAATTTTCGTATTCATAAAAGCTACTTTTATGACAGATAAAATATTGAATATAAGAAAAGTACATAACCAGGATGTCTACCGTTTCTGCGAAAAAAAGTTACAGCAGTTTTCCAAGTTTTCCAGAACAAAAAATAAGTTTTCCAGGTACCTTTCTAAACATGTTTCATATGCGAAATTTTCTGTGTGCCCACAAAGCCTGATTTTATGGACAATACACGTTTTTTTGGTAATGTGGTAATTGGGAAAAAAACACGATTCTTGGTCTCTTTTTGTTTAGAATTAGTTGAAATTTGACTGATTTATCGCCTTTTCAGATGGTTTAAGATAAATTTTCAATAAAATAGTCGAATTTTGAACGAAATTAATGATTTTTCAACTAAAATGATGAATCGACAAGCCAGAAAATAAATTAATAAGAAAGTAGGTCAACTTTCAATCAAAAGACACACATTTTCAATAAAATCATTTAATTTCCCACCAAACAGAGGGTTAAATTTAACTATTTTTTTATAAAATTCTCTTTGGTTGAAATATCAAATATCACGGTTTTCTTTCAGCATTCATACTTTTTCATTGAAAAATTTATCTGCTGAATTGGAAGTAGAACCATTTTGTTTAAAATTCATTTATTTGGTTCATGATGAATCATTTTAGTTGGCAAACCTTTTTTCTTCGTTCAAAATTCAATTATTTCGTTGAAAATTATTTTTTCTAGTTGAAAATTCATTGTTCTCAGTGAACGCGTTTTTACTACAGGTTTGATTCAAAATTAATAGTATTAAGTTGAAAATCCAACTATTTTGTTTAACATATCTGTATTTTATTGAAAGTTGGAATTTGTGGGAGAATATTTAAGCTTCTTGGTCACTATTTCCTATTTTTGGTTGAAAATTCCTTCAAAAGTTCCAATATCTGGTTGAAAATTCACGTACTTTGTTAAAAGTTCGTCTATTTTGGTAGAAAATTGATCTTGATGGTTGAAAATTTATCTTTTTAGTTGAAAATTAGATTTTTCGTATTTAGAATTAATTTTTTTAACTAAAAATGTAACTTCCATTCTTTGTCGAAAATTTATTTTTTTGATAGAAATGTAATCTTTTTGGTTGAAAATTATACTATTTCGATGAAAATTTACTTTGATATTTATTGAAAATTAAGTTTTTTACTGAAAATTAAGTTTTTTACTGAAAATTTAATTATTGTATTTTTAGTTAAAAGTATATCTGTTTTAGGTGAACATTCAACTATTTGTTGTAAATCCGCCTTTTTTGATAGAACAGTACTCTTACTAATTCAAACCTGTTCTTTTTAGTTAAAAATTAATTACTGTGGTTGAAAATTTATTTTACTGATTGGAAATTGAAGTATTTTATTTTTGGTAGAAAAGGAGATCGGTAGAGGGCGTGATGGTGTATGGTCGTGGGAAAAATAGCTCAGTTATTTTAAGTTTATTGTGTTTAACATAAAATGTTTTGTATTAGAAAAGCTGAGAGTTTCATTGAACAAAGTGTGGAGAGTGCGTGGAGGAATAAAGAAAGTGCGGATAAGTAAAACCTGAGAAAATAAAGGTAAGCGAAGTTTGGCGTCATTATTCAAGGTTAGTAAGCGAGATTAGGAAGCGTGGTTGGAAGCCTAAGCGTGCGACATGACGGTTAGGGGTGCCAAGGAAGGGAAAGGAAGCGAGGCCGACGACCCGAAGCAACGGAAATTAATTATGAAAAAGGTGACAATTGGGGGCTCCAGCACCTCTAACGAGGCAGCGATTAAGGCTTTGGAATTCGAGGTAGGGAAATTAAAGGAAGAAAAACGAGCTATGAGTAAATTAATCGAAGAACTAACAGCTAAAGACATTGAAAAAGAAGTCAGAATGAAAGCACTAGAAAATAAAATGATGCAAATGAAGGAGGCATTAAACGCGATTGAGATCGCCGCGACCAGGGGTGGTGGTGGCCTACGGGGTGGCTCGGGTACGTTGAGTGATCGGAGCGAAAAGGGGGCAGGGGGCAGAGTAGTAAAGCGGGATCAGAGTGGAGCATGAATTCGGCCGCGAGTTGCCTAAGCGAGAGAGAGGTAGAGATGTTAAAAAGACTGATCATGAACAGAGACAGAGCGAGTAGACGAGAAAATATTGTAGTGAAGGGCGCGAACGTGGCAGAAGAAGATGTCAGAAAATGGGTAAGCGAATTCATTAATGATAGATTGGGGGTGAGGGCTTCTTTCACGGAAGCGTGAAAAGCAGGACCGCTGGTGGTAGCGCGGTGCGCGACAGTGGAAAGTAAGAAAGAAGTCATGAAGAACTAAGCGAAGCTAAAGGGAAGCAACATTTTTATAGAGTAGCATATTTTGGTACGATGAGAGAAAAGTGTAAGGGAAAATTACTCGCTGGTTAAAAAGTCAAAAAGAAAAAGGGATGAATGTAAAGGCTGGTTTCGGCAAAGTACAATTTGGAGGGGAATGGAAAAAATGAGAAGATGGGAAAGAGGAAGAGGAGAGGGTCGATGAGAATGATAATACAAAATTTTAATTAAAAGGGAATGGTTAGAGGGAAAGAAGAAAAGAAAAAAGAGCAAAAGTAAAATTAAAAGAAGAAAGGGGAAGGAACAAAGACAGAGATTTTTGGGAATATATAGAGGGGTTTGATTTCATAAGTTTAACGGAGACGTGGGTAGAGGAGAAACATTGGGAAAAATTAAAAATTAAACTACCGGCAACACATTTTTGGGGAAGATGCGATGCAAGAAGGGAAAATAATAGAGGAAGAGCTAAAGGCGGTATGATAATAGGAAGTAGCAAAGCTAAATTTGAAAAAGCTATAAATATAAGTAAAGTTTGGGGAGAAGGACTGATTCCGTCTGAATTGATATATAAAAGTAACGAATACAAAGTTTTGTTAGTTTACAATTCAGGAGTTTTAAAAATGGTTAATGATTTTTTATCAAGGGAAGAAGACCCAAGGGAGGAAAGCTTAAACAATATGGGAGGAGACTTTAACATAAGAATCGCGGAATTGGGAGGGTGTATTAGTACGAACGAGGGAGGGGATATAAGTTACATGGTAAGGAAAAGTAAAGATAAGGGGATAAGTAACAAAGGGAGGGAATTAGTAAATAATTTGCAGAACAAAGGTTGGTTAATTTTGAATGGGTGGGAGAGGTATGATTGCGAAGGCGAATATATATGTGTGGGAGCGAAAGGATGTACGGTTATCGAATATGTGATTTTTAATGCTCAATGTTTGGAACAAATTATGAATTTTAACATAGATGTAAGAGTGGAATCAGACCACATGCCCCTGCGAATTCGAGTCGGGGAGGAGAATGAAGAATGGAGAAGAAGAACGACACCCAAGAAGTTGAAGAAATAGACCATAGTGTGGAACCAAGTGGCGAGAAGAAAATGTACGTACAAGACAAACATACCAGTGGAAGACCCCGGCATACAAGAAGAGACAATAAAACAAAAGTGGGAGAAGTTAAAAGATTTAGTTCAGAATGCGTTGGTGAAAAAGGAATATTATCCTAAAAAATGGAAGTTGGGTAACAAGAGATGGTGGGACCGCCGATGTACCAGATCGAAGAGGAAGCTAAGGACAACATACATGAAATGGAGAAAGGGAATGTTAAGAAGAGAAGAATTGCTGAAGCAGAGAAGAAAAGTGAATGAAGAATTTAAGGTGAAAGAAAAACAGAAGAAAAGAGAAGAAGAAGCTGGGTTAAGAAGTCTGAGAAGAGAATCTGACGTATGGAAATTTATAAACAAGAGGAGAAAAAGAAGAGAAACAGTCGAAGAGGAGAAAAAGAAGAGAAACAGTCGAAGAAGATATTCAGAACGAAGAATGGAAGAGATATTTTATGACTTTACTGAATGGCGGACAAGAAGAAGAGAAGCATATAATACGGGCAGAGTGAGATCGGAGGTGAAGAAGAGATACGAGAGGCGGTGGCGAAACTAAAATTAAAAAAGGCCAAGGGAATCGATGATATCCCGAATGAAGCTTGGAACTATGGAGGTTCTGACGTGTGGAGAAGACTGGTAGATTTGATAAGAGAAGTGTGGAAAAGTGGAAGAATCACAATTCTTGTTCCCTTATTTAAAAAAGGGGACAGGAACAATGTAAAGAAGTACAGAGGCATATCACTGCTACCTTCAGCTTATAAAATCTACATTAAAATACTAAGAATAAAATTAGAAGCGGAGGTAAAGAGAAAAAACTTGATACCGGAAACCAAGCTGGGTTCAGAGTGAAAAGATCCGCGATGAACAAAATTTTCATTCTCACTCATCTGGCACAAAGAGCTGCGGCGAGGAAGGAAGACTGTATGCCATGTTCGTAGACCTGAGGGCAACGTTCGATACCGTTAACAGAGAAAAACTGTGGGAGATTCTAAGGGGTATGAAGATAGAAGAAAACCTGATAAGAAGATTGGAACTAATTTATGAAACCACCAGAGTACAAGTGAGGGGTAGCAACGGCATATCCGAAGCATTCACGTCAAAGTCTGGAGTAAGGCATGGTTGTGGCCTGAGTCCACTGCTGTTTAATTTATGTATAGCGGAACTCGATAGATTATTAGAAAAAAGAAGTATAGGGGGAGTAAAAATAAGAAATAAGAGAATATATATATATATATATATATAGAAAAGAGAATGAAGGAATGACGATATGTATGTGTGGGACTTAGTGATGTACATACCGATCTCCATTTCCTATGTCTCGCGGCTGAAATAAACTATATATCTATCTATCTATTTTTGGTAGAAAATTTATCTTTTTACTTGAAAATTCATGTATTTGGCTGAAAATTAATTTTTTTAGCTAAAGATTCATAATTTTATTTGAAAAATCACTTTAATTATTTCATTTTTGGTGTCAAATTTTCCTATTTTGATAGAAATGTAATCTTTTTCGTTGAAAAAATGTTCTGTTTAGTAAAAAATTTAACTAATCTATTTTTGGTTAAGAATTCATTTCTTTGGTTGAAAATTTGTTTCTTTTTAGTTAAAAATTATTTTTTATCTGAAGCTTCAACTATTCAGTTTTTGCTTGAAAATGTACATTTTTAGTTGAAAATGAATTAATTTTTCTGAAAATTGGTTTTTTCTTTTGTTTAAGATTCACTTTTCAAACTGCAAATTGAACTATTATAGTCTTTGCTTGTAAATTTATCTTTTTTAGTTGAAAATTCATTTTTTTGTTTGATAATTGATTGATTAAAAATTCATTTTTTATGGAAAAAACTATTTGGTTGATATTTTTATGAACCTTTATTTTTCTAACATTTTAACTATTCTAATTTTCTTTGAAAATTGATATTTTTAGATGGAAATTCATGTACTTTGTTAAAAATTTAGTATTTTTTCATAGACAATAATTCTTTTGGGTTGGAAATTATACTAACTACGTGTTTAAAAATTAATATATTGTGTTGAAGATTTATTATTTTACAAGGAATTTTTATTTTCATAAGAGAATAACAGAAATTCCTAACGCTTTTTTAGAATAGATAGATCTATGAATTTAAAAATTTTGTAATTAAATTTTTTCTGAAGAAAGATCTTCTCATTCCCTTCGCTGGCAATTAGAGCAAAGAACTTCCGACTTTCGATCGGTTGCTTTTCCCTTAACCTACTAGGGAAATCGAAAGAAGAATCTTTTTTTCAGAAATACACGTATTGCAGTGCCTTGCCATATTATTAGATTCAAAATTATTATTTAATTTTAAAAGTGCATAAAGGTCGAGCATATTCTCATGCTCGTGATAACAGTGATCTGATTGTTCTCAAATACATACTTCACGTTTTTTTGTCCTTTCAGGTGGACGTGCACTCTGTAACCGGAGTCTTGAAACTCTATTTGCGAGAAATGCCTGAGGCTCTCTTCACTGACGCCCTCTATCCGGCATTTTTAGAAGCTTTTCAGACCGGAGAGATCTCCAGAAATACGGCATTGCGCAGAGTTTACGAAGGTCTGCCTGCAGTCAATAAAGCCGTTATCGACTTTCTCCTAGCTCATTTAATTCGAGTCAACAAGCACGAAGGCCAAAACAAAATGTCCCTGCATAATCTAGCAACCGTCTTTGGTCCCACTTTGTTGCGTCCTGGGACCAGCAACCGAACCGACCAAAAAAGCAGAGATCCTCTCGCTGCCGGTACCGTCGACGTGATGGCGCAGGCCGGGATTCTCTATTGTTTTTTGCAAATGCAGTTGCAAACGCAACAAAGCAATCAATCACTCTAGTCGAGAACTTCGTACAGATCACTCATTTACGTACTTTTAACCTGCAATTACCCTGAACAAATCCCACTGCAAATGCTTGTGGCGTTTATTAGCGTCGAAGATTCTATATTCAAAGTTAACCAGATTTCTGTGGACTCTGCGAATTCAATGACCTCAATATTTGGAAACAATTCACATTGATTATGTAAAAATCCTCATTGAATATGTAGTAATCCACACTCGTAAGTAGCGTAGCAGAAAGTGATATATTTTATACTTTGCGATTGAATTTAGGCGTGCCTGCCACGTCGGTCTTTTTGCTGGAGGGAATGAAATTCAGCTTTTTTATACGAGAAGAAGAAGAAGAAAAAGAGATGACTTTTATCCGAGAGGTGTAGCCGATGACGCTTCGAAAATGTACACTTTTTGCACTGACGTGTTCCCATAGATATTTCTGATAAAAAAAAACCCTTGTTGTCCCTTCGTGTACTCGTAGATCCTCGGTGACCTCTCTTTTTATAGAACCTTTACAAAATTTCGATGAGTAGAAAGCAATTCCGGGTCCTTTGTACTTCAGCGTGTTTAGATAAAAGTGCGTTTCGTGCTTCTCGTCGCTTCAAGACTGATTTTTCCGTCTCTGGTTAAATGTTACTAGACGAATCCGTCGGTATTTTTTTAGCTATTATGTACCTCGAAAATAAAATAATAATGTTTGGAGAAATTAGAAGTGTGTCCATTAGGTGAAAAATCTATATAATGTAGTTTTTATGAAAGCGAGATTAAATCTTGAGTTGTGTTAGGCAATACTGTCTCTTATGCATGATGTTCGGTGCAAAATTTAGCATCAGAAAAATGTTTGACATTTAGTTTTTTAGTATTTTATATTGAAATTTGAATAGAGGGTCTGTATCTCTACTGCGCACGTGCAATTATTTAGCGCGCATGTTCATTATGGGGAATTGTGGTCGACCATTTCGCCACCTAGGGAGAAAAATCATAACTGGAAAGACTAGGTACTCTGCTATCAAAGCTCAAGTGAAAAGTGTAAATAATCCAGTTAAATGAACATTTTAATTTTATGAACGAAAATTTGCACCTTTTGTCCATTTAGTTATGGAGAAAGGAGTGCCCTTCTCTACTAAATAAATAAACTTGGACAAATTGAACTAGTCGGCAAAAGAAATATTTGGGAAATACTTGTTTAGAATGGATTGTTCGTTGCACATAGGTAAGTCCAGAATATGTTTGTTTGACTATTTTATGGGTTTATATTATTTTTTAAATTTATTATTTCATGATTTGTAAGTTTTTTTTATGGAATTATAACTGTATTTGTATGTATATTGACTGTATTGTAAATGTCGCATATTACCTAACCTCAAAGTTTGATCGTGTTTTGCTGCTATGCTAATAATATTTATCCATAATATATGCTCAAAACTATTTCCCAAATGTTTCTTCTGTCGACTACTCCAATTTGCCCTAGTTATTTTGTATATTTAATTATCATACCGGTTTTTGGAAGGTGATGAAAAGTCAACTCCGGATTTTTGCACGCTGTGGTTCAGAAGACTCGGCTTTTAGAACTTCTCAGTGAAGAAGAGCACTCCTGTCTCCGTAATCATGTTGAAAATAGGTGCAAATTTTCGTTTATCGAATTAATATGTTCGTTTTACTAGTTTATTTACACTTTTCACATGGACTTCGATAGCAGAGTACCTACTCTTTCTAGTTTTCATGTTTGTCCCTAGGTGGCGTATAGTAGTTTAACCATTCCGAATGCGTAGAAAGTATTGAAATGTTTTGATAAGCATGCGCAAAAATATTTCAAGTGTTCTACTCGTAAACATGGACAGTAGATTTTTATTCAATCTATAACTGCGCGAATTGGACCAACATTTTAAACATCAGACACTACGTTTAATGAGAGATTTAACAAATGATCGTCTTCAACCTGAAACAATTCTGCAGACGCACATTCCGATAGAGAAAATTGTTCAAATCCATCCCTTTGTTAGCACGAAGTACACATCTCTCACCGTACAATTTGGCAGTACAAATGGTCACTGGTATTTTTCATCCAAATAAATACAATGCAAATTCTGCAAATATAAACAAAATCTGTGCTGAATAAGGTCCTTATTATAAAAAAAAAACTTGTGAGACACGTGAGACGATGGATTATATTGGCTCATTGTAACTGTTTTCTACAAGTGTATGAAAGACTCCACCTGCATAATATTGTGTGCATGTGTGCATGCGTGTGTGATTATGTGCGTGACCCAGCCTTTGTATATGTAATGAACCATTTACATACGATATTTTTTCCTCTGGGCGCACCACTCGGAACATTTCCGGGTGTAGAAAAATTACGTGCGTCCCCTTCTGTACATTTTGACGACATGTAAAGATAACATCACTACCCATTATTAGAGCATTATTATATATTGTATAATGTATATGTATTATGATGATTATTATTATTATATTATTATTTTATTAATTATAATATTATTGATTATCTGCGATTGAAGTATCGATTGTTATTGCGCATCACGAACCAGCTTTTGCGTGGAAAGAAGGATGTACTGCCAAAAACCATTTTAGTACGCAAATATATTAAATCTACAAACTTTGCAACTCGTAGTTTTTTACAGATTTAACCCCCGCGCTGTAAATTGGGGTCTGTACGACCCGGACGAAATTTACTACCTTGTTTCTCCGAAACTAAAGAACTAGAGAAAGCTCCAAGCTCTATGCCGGCTCTGAAAATTTGAATGCAGATAGAGAATCCAAGGGCGAAAGGACAACGATTCAGTGCTGGTTGAATGTCACAGTGAATAGTTGAATGACAAGTCGGGTCAGAGAGACCCCCGTTTACTTCTTGTGGAGGCGAGTAAACCAATTTTCTCGAACTTTGTGAGTTTTTTACCGTAATTTTAATATTATAATAAAAATATCAAAATATCATAGTTTTTACCGTATAGAAAGTTTTGTGCGATTTTAGAATATTTAAAATATTTTTTAGTTGCATTAAAAATGGCGCAACGTAGTGTGGAGGAGGTGGTATGGACTCTTCAGCCCGAACACAAGTGGAATACTTTCGTGGAGATGAAAGCAAAAAGTCATTTTTTAACTTTCACAACTTTTTTATAAATAAATGTATATACAATTAAAGGAAATTTTGTGTGTGTGTGTGTGTGTTTGTGTGTGTGTATTAAGCATTCCTTTTTGCAAGAGCATATTTCTATTTATTTTATCATTAATGTTGCACCTTTAACTTTAATTTGACGGCTTTTATTATACATTTAGTTAAATTTTTGCAAAGCTGTAATTTTTTAAACAATACCGTACATGGTCTCTCTTTTTACTTGTTTATATGCAATAAAGTGTTGGTACATTTTTTTTCCTGTTCCTGTTCTATTGAGCGATAAAGTAGAAGCTTTCATGATGTTTTATAAATTTTGCAAGATTTTTTCTATGACTGTAGCAAATAACATTTTTTAAAAACCTTGGGTCTCACAGACCCCCGTTTACAGCGGTAAGGTGCCAGGTTTTTTCTAAAAGATTCCATTCCGTTCCCGTAGTTTATTAATGACTAACAATCACATATATGTCAATAGGATCGAATATAGTGATTAGAATTGCTAGGCGCTTCTGGCTTTTTACATAATGCATTAATGATTAATTCAAAGCGACAAAGCAAGATCGATTATTTTAGATGCAAATCGCCGATCACATGTGAAGCACGTGTCGCCTGACTGACAAGTTTAGATATCAAGTTCAGAATCAATCAGCGATATTATTCTCAAATTGTGATTCCTGACAATTTCTCGCTGGGGGCGGAAGTGGCAATCGAACCGGTGTCGCTGCAATGTTGTTCCATAGGCCGGGCAGTCGTGATCCGTCAGAACCATTACATTGCATCCCTGAAGAAACGTCAATTGAATTACATAATTTGTTTTGAATAATTTAAAAAATTATAAATACGATCTTAGAATTACCAAGTGGTGCAGCTTCGTAAAGATCGTGTAATGCAGAGATTCGAACTTTGGTCCACTCAATGCTTCTGTAGTTCTCGGAAATCCCTTTCTCGTTGCTAGTTCCTTGATTTTCCCACTCACGCATATACCGAAAATACGTTCTTAATGCATCATCGCTAATGGCACTCTTGCAAACCTGAATACAATTTTTTTCAACAATTATTTTGCAAAAATCTTAATTAAATTATGGTATCAGATTAAAAAACTTTCCAGATTTTACACAAAAATTAACATTCAAAGTGTGTGATTTAAAATTCTACGTACCTCTAGTCGTGTGTTTGGATAATAATGAATATAGTTAACACACATCTCGTCGGATATGGCAAATCCACCGAGGGTTATATTTGTTCTTTTTAGCGTGTTGTAGGTACAAGTTGTGATAAGAGAATCTCCCTGATAACATAAAAAAAATTTGAGTGCTATATAAAGGAACCAGGCCTCACAGTCCCTATGAAATAAAGTATAGGGACCAAAAGGTACTTTTTTTCGCTCAAAGAGTAACAAATTTAGGATGAATTCACAAGATTTCAAAACAATTCAAGTTAAATTCAAAAGAATTGAAATGTATTTGGAAATGTGTTTGAATCCAAAAGATTCGATGTATTTCCGTAAAATTAGAATGAATTTACAGGGATTTAGGGTAAGCGAGAAGAATTCGAAGAAATTCATAAAAATTTCAAGGAGAATTAAAAAAAATCAAAAGGAATTAGAAACCATTTATAAATATGAAAAATATGCAGTGAATTCAGTAACCTTGAAAAATGTTCAGGAAAACTCAAGGGAATTCAGAAGAATTTGATGAGATGCCTACGAGATTAAAAGGCTTCAGGGCCAATGAAATAAAAACTTTAAAATTTTTTTTAAAAAATCCATTGAATTAAGTAGAATTACGGAAATTTAGAAGAATTCAGGATGAATTAAAAAAAATTATCTTTAAAACACTAGTCAATTTTAACCAAGCAAGTGAACAATAACTAAAAAACAATTAAAGTTAAATTCAAAAGAATTCAAGTGAATAAGGAAAAAATCCATTGATTACAATCAAATTTGAGTTAACTTAGAGGTATTTAAGGGAAACTAAAAAAATTCGATGAAATTAATGAAAAATGAAACTGAGTTAAAAAAAACAATCAAGTGAATTCAAAACAAATAAAAAATATGACAAAACTCATTGTATTGAGTAGGTTTGAAATTAGTTAAGAAAAACTCGAGTGAATTTAAAAGAATTTGATAAAAGACCCAAGAATTTAAGATGAGTTTAAAACACTTGAAGATGAACCTTTGATTAGACATAAGGCAATTTCAATTCCTCTAAATTTTAAATTATCCAATTTCCAAAATCCTAATCTTAATGTATTAAATATTTAACGTTTTGGCATTGTTCTATTTTTGAAATTTGAAGCTGAAATCGTTCCATTTTATCATTCTTCAATCAAAATGAAATTGTTTAATTAATAGCGTTCCGATTTAGACATTATGCATTTCAACTTGTTTTTCTAATTAAATTGTCTATAATCTCTGAAGCTTATTTATTATAAACACTTTCAAAATTACATAGTTTCTAATTGGAAACTTTAAAAATTTTAAAAACCCGCGAATTATGAAAAAAGGGAAATTTCCCGGTGTATTATTTCGGTGTTAACTTTTCATTTAAAAATAATTACATTAACTAGAAAATATGACTAGCTAAATAGTATAATTTTCAACAAAACAATTAGATTTTTAAACTAAAGTATATATATGTTATATGTCTAGTTCAATGTCGAATTTAAACGAAAATAATAGAGAACCTCTTTATTTTGCAAATGAATTTTTAATTTCACGCACGTAAATATAATTTAGTAAGTATAGACTTCTCAAATAGAATTTTGCTGCAAATACCCAGTTTCATTTTTTATTACGGACAAAATTTTTCTTTGTATCAAAGTTTAATTAATGAAAAATAGGTTAACAGAACAATGTTGTAAAAATGGAATTGTCAAATATGAAGGAGCTGTAAAACATCAAATTAATTTTTTTGTTGTAACATTAATCCCAGAACACAATGCTTCACACAAGTTCAGAGCCAAGTGCTGGATTAAAACGCATTGCTAATTTTTTATATACTTATAAACAATAACATAACATTGTACGTCTAAACATAACTTCGAATTCAATCAACAACTTTAGGACTATACCGTCACGTGTGTGCCTTTAAACACTTTTAAAAAACAATATAAAATTTTACTGTATTAAACAGTCTCATAATTTGGTCATAAAAAACACTCATGATATTCCAACACTTGACTCTTCTCCTAACCTAACTTTAGGAATCTACGAATTAGCCGAATTTCCATTCGGCTGTCATCGTGTATTTCCGTATCGCACTGTTTTATCTCTCGAGCAGGTTAGTCACGTG
>JAAAKG020058124.1:0-17996 GCA_010014905.2 Druon quercuslanigerum | reverse complement strand
CCTGTGGACAAACGTAGTCCCTCTCCCCCCGAAAAGTAACGTAACCAAAAATTCTATCCCAACATATAGGAAAAAGGGTTATTTCTCACGAAAAAATGGTAATAATGAAGGAATAAATTCTTTCTGTTAAAATTTAGGTGAATGCCATAATAAATATAATATAGAAACACTTTAAATTTCTAAGATTTCTAGTATATATTAACTGGATTTTCAACAAATAAAATCAATTTTCTAATAAAAAAAAAAAAGAAACGAATTTTCAACAACCAAATTTCATGTTACTTTAGTTCAATTATCAACCCAGTAGTTTAATTTTTAACTAAAAAGAAAAAATTTCCAGCAAAAAGCTCTACCAAAAAACACGAATGTTCAACAAAATACATCAATTTTCAGAAAAATTGTTGAATTTTAAAGAAAAAAGGCCAAAAATTAATCTTGCAACAAAAGGTTCAATTTTTATAAAAATAGTTTTATTTTTAACCAAATAGTGGTGATTAAACAAAAATGTGAATCCTTAACAAAAATGTCAATGTTTAACCGATCAATTTAATTTTCTACCAAATTGTTGAATCCTCAACCAACCTGATTAATTCAGACCGTAACATTTGCATTTTTAACCAAAAAGGATATATTTTTATACAAAAAGATTAATTTTCGACCAAAAGAGACGAATATTTAAATAAATATATTAATTTTGTACAACAAAAGATTGATTTTTAATAAAAAATATTAACTTTCAACCAAGCATGCAAACGTTACATTCCTAGTTAAAATATTAATTATCAAACAAAAAAATTTGCAAGAAAATACATAGTTGCATTTTCAACATAAGAGATGAATTTTCAACTAAAATGATGAATATTAAAAAAAAATGATTTTTCAACACAAGAGTATAGGAGGTAAATTTAAAAAATATTAATTTTTAACAAACTAGTTCAACTTTTGACCAATTATTTGAAATTTCAACTAAAAAGTTTTTGTGTGTGTGTGTGTCCTAAAGTAAAAATAATAAGTCTTAACGAAATTTCGTGTTCTAAGCTGAACCTAAAATTTAAATTAGAATTTCTTACGGAACATTTTTTTACGCGAATTCCTTGTCCCAATTGTCAAAATTATGATTTTGTAGCAAAATTCTCTGTTCCAAATTCAAAATTCATAATTGTTCATAGGCGCGATTATAATTTTCAAGTTCTACTTTTTTTATATTTAGGAGCTTCAAATTATTTAATTTGTCAGGATTCAAGTCCAAATAAATTTTTTAGTTCTGTAAATATTCAATTTAAATTTCAAAATTAATGAATTTCTATCGATAGAAAATCCGTCATTGTTAATTGATTTAAATATTTATCATTTTTAGTTACACTTTTTTACAATATCAAAGTTAAGTACGTTTCAGTTTTATCGAATTGGATCTTGTTCTATACTTTAGTTTGGATGCTTTAAAACATAATATATAAGTAACTGTTTTTATTAAATTCAAAAACATAAAATTTTAATTAACTTACAGTTTTGAATGTGAAAATTTTTAAATTAAGTCTTTACTGTAAAAACATTTTTTAAATCAATAATACCAACAATTTATTAATGATTTAAACACCTCAGTTCAAATTTATCTTTTTAGTTTGTAAGTGGTACAAAAAGAGGGGCATCCTGTGAATGGCAGCTTTATATGTTGGATGCCTCCCTGATTTTCGCAATACTACCAGCATTATGTGGTGAAATTTTTTCCACTTTATTTTCTGCGCATGTGCAGTGATGCTAATGGGACGGCGACTTTACAACTGCGCCAAACAGCGCATGTACAGAAAAGTGCGGGTCTATTTAAAATCAATAAATATTATCAATAATAATAGAGATAAGTATTTACTAAAAGTTATTAACTTTAAAGAAATTAATCAAACTAAATCTAAGAAATAGCTCATTTAAAAAAATAATGTATTACCAATGTATAAAAGTGCATAGTTTATCATTTTAAATAGCCCCGCGCGTTTTGCGGTACACGCGCAGTAATACTAGAATGTTAGCAATGGCAGGTAATGGTAAGAAAGATTTCTTTTCTATCGACTTCGTTATCAAATAAAAAATGATTTTATCGACAGCAATACGCATGCCATCACACGGTCCTTCGGCCTTCGGGGTCTTCGTACTATTTCGTGGTTTTGTTGATAGAAAATTAGAAATACCAAAACACAGGGTAGTAGATTGTTAAAGTTGATTAATTTAAGGAAGGAATAATTCAGTGACAATGGCAGCGAATAAAAGTACTCGAGAGGAACTCTTGTCTTTGATAGACGATATCGAATTAATTGCAAAGTATGTTCAATTTTCTACATATAACCTCTAAAACTTTTCATCCGAAACGTCAAAAAAACAACAATCATGACAGAGCTTGTTTAAACAATCAAATAATTACATTCTTCATGTCAAAGTTGTAATTCATTGTTTAATTGTAAATATTTCCATAGTCGTAAGTCCATCAGGCAATTTTAGGTTATGCTCAAAAAGTTTAGGAAAGAATTTTGGATCAAAAATATAATTATTAAGAATTAAGTCACTATACACACTGAAGACTGTACTCCAAACTTCCAAATAAATATCCTTTATTAAAAATATAAATAATCACAAAGTAGTTCGAAATTCAAATAAGTTGTTGAGAATTTTCAACCAAAAAAGATGAATTCACAAAAAAATGTAATAGTTTATATTTTTAACAAGGGCAGATTTTTTTTTTAATACAAAACAGTTGAATCGTACAAAAAATGCGAATTTTTAACAGACCACTTGAATCTTCAACAAAGAAAGATTTTCAGTCAATAAAGAAAAAAATTGCATTCAAAATGTAAAATTTTCAAGTAAGCATAATATGAATTTTCATGCAAAAATATTAATTTTCTACTATAATAGATGAATTCGTAACAAGGTATATAAATTTTGAACCCAATAGTCAATAATCAAGCGAAAAAGACGAGCTTTCCACAAAACCGGTGAATTTTTAATCAAATAATAAATTCGATAAATATGAATATGAATTGCATGTACAACCAAGAAGATTAATTTTCTACTAAAAAAGATAGAAATTGTCAGCAACATACATATATTTTTAACCAAATAGTTTAATTTTCAGTTTTAAAAAAATATTTGAATTTTTGATTAAAAAGATCAAGTTATAATAAAAAACTGATCTTCTTCATAACATTTGAATTTTTATGACAAAAAGACAAATTTTCTGTACAAATTAATGGATTTTTCAACCAACAGGAGTAACTTTATACCGAAATCGACGATTTATCAACAAACTACATAAATTGTCAAACAAATAGTTGAATTTATAAACTAAAGAATACATTTCAAACCAAAGACATTAATTTCGTACTAAAATTATGAATCCTTAAACAAAACAATTCAAGAATTTTCAAGAAAGTAGTTCCTTTTTAAAGAAGGACGTACATTTCAATCCTAAACAGATGAACTTTTAATAACCGAAGAGTTTCATTTTTTAACTAAAAAGATTCATTTAAAAAAAAAAATAGCATAGTTAAGTTTTTAGTTTGAAGAATTAATTTTTAATATAAAAAAAAGAATCTGCTACAAAACACTTGAATTTTCAAGCCATAAAGACGAATTTTATATACAAAACACTTCAATTTTCTACCAAAAAGACGAATTATCAACCAAGTAGTTGAATTTTTAGTAAAAAAAAAGGATTGCTTTTGAGCACGAAATCGAATAGTTAAATTTTCATTAAAAAAACAAGTAATTTTCAATTTAGAAAAGCGAATTTTTTACAAAAGAGTCGACTTTACTAAACAAACAAAAATTGAATTTTGGACCAAATTATTGAATTTACAAGCCAAATAGACAATTTATTTTATTAATGAGTTGAATTTGCACCTAAAAATATGAATTTATAAAAAAATCATATCCCATGCAAGACAGCGTAGAAAAATCGTTGCTTCAAAAGTATGTGTGTTTTCAGGTTTTTTTGTGAATGTGAATACAATAATTAGAAAATATATATAATGTGGAATTTATCACCTTATTATATGCAGTTTCAAATTTATTAATTTTCGCAGGTTTCGAATTTCATATTTCTCCATGTTGTTTTGTATTCTTTTTTTAATTTGCAATTTTATATGTTAAATTGTCCGATTTTTAGTTGAAGATTTAAACAAGTAATCATTTAACAATGGATAACATTTAACTGGACAATTTCAAGAATTAATAATAATTATAAAGGAAGTGTTAAAAATTAAACGATTTAAAACTAACAAATGAATAATTTTTTCAAATTAAAAGTTTATAAAAATGAAACCATCGAGATTTATACCTCAGTAATTTATTGAAGCTTTTTTATTTTTGAATGGTTGCAATTTTAGAGCTTTGAACTTTCATGTTGAATGGTATAATTTCAATTTTTATCTTTCATAAGTATTAACCCTTAAATTAAATTGAAATTGGTTGGATTTAAAAAAATATAATAGACAGTTTAAAAAATTATTAATTTTTAAACGTTTTAAATTTACCTAAAATAGTTTTTTCAGAATAATTAAATTCATTTTTTAATTTTATTAAATTTGATCTAATCAGTTTTAATGCTAAATTATAATTTTTCTTATTTAATTACATTTAAAAATTCTGGAATTTCCGAAGCTTTGACTTTGAAAGATTCAATTTTGTTTGCAATTTCAAATTGTCAAATTTTAATCACTTTGGAATAGCAATAATACAATTCCAATTCATTTGAATTTTAAACGATGATAAATTTATACGATTTCCACTTCTTTTAAATGCAATTTTTAAATTTTTAGTCTAAACTTTTATAATTTTGAGAACTTCTGTTTTAAAAATTCTTAATTTAAAATTATCTAATATTGAACGCTTTTATTAAGAAATCTTAAACCTTCAATTCTTTTTCATTTCAATAGAAATATATTTTTTTTCTTCAAAATGTTATTTGATCTAAAATAAATTTAATTGGAACGCTTTCATCGAATAATTATTGTTTCAAAAAAAGTTAAACATAATATTTAAAAATTGAATTGATAATGGAATTTAAAATTGTTTATGTTTTTAATTTTAGCTCATCGATTTCCGCAATTGATCATACTATCTTTTAAAAAACTGTGGGTTTCGCAAAGATTGTATATTTCTGTCTAAATCGGGAGACGAAAATTATAAAAATGGTGGCCACTCTGGTTCTGAAATTAATTTTCTAAAATTGAAATCTTATTATTTTCAGAGAAATGATAGAAAATACTTTAGCCCAGAAGAACGCAAAGATGTCGAGTGCCGAGCACGCTCAGTTGACCGAATTATTAGTTGCCAAAGACAAAGAATTGAAGGAAACATTGAAGAAGGCATCAGAGCAGGCTAAAATAAATTTGAAAATGGAAGCAGTGAAGGCTGAAGTCGAGAGACAGGATCAGGAAATTCAACAACTGCAACGCCAGCTCAAAGATGCAGAGCAAATATTAGCAACTGCCATTTATCAAGCGAAACAAAAATTGCAGTCTATTTCTAGAGCGAATAAGCGTCCCGTATCTTCTGAAGAATTAATCAAATTCGCTCACAGAATCAGCGCTTCGAATGCCGTTTGCGCTCCTCTAACTTGGCAACAAGGAGATCCTCGCAGACCTTATCCAACAGGTAAATAAAAAAAAAGAATATCAATCGGGTCACTCCATTTTATTTTGCCAGGGTGGCCGCAGGTTAGGGACCATACTTAAATTACATAACAGCGCAAGGGTAGAGGGGGTCCTTCAGTCATTTACGTAATTTTTGAAAATTCATAAAAACCTTTTCCTGAATATTATCTTTTTACAAATTGACGTGCTTTGTCAAAAATTCGTATTTTTGGGTTAAAAATTCAACTATTCTCGTAGAACATTATTCTTTTGTTTAAAATTCATCATTCATAAAATTCATATGGTAAAAAATTTAGCAGAAATTACATATTTCTTGGATAAACATGCAACTGTTTGTTTGAAAATTCAACAATTTTGTTGAAAATTCATACTTTTTGGTTGAAAATTCTGCTGTTTTGTTGAAACTTTAACTATTGCATAGAAAATATATTTTGTGTTAAAAAATTATAGTTTGGTCTGGAAAAAAAACTGAAATCTTTTCTAGGTGAATGTTCAACTTAAAAAAATGTTTTTAATCAAAATTTATCGGTTTTAGTGCGAATTTTATCTTTATTGGATAAAAATGCAACTATTTGGTAGAGAATTTAACTATTTTGATCAAAATTAATTCTCTTTTGTTGAAAAAATTCGTCTTTATGGATTGAAAATTTAATTTTTTTCGTGCAAAGTTATTTTTTCTTTAAAAATTCATATTTTGATCGTGAAAAGTCAACTGAAGTCTGTTAACCTCAAATTAAACTATTTTTTGAAAATTTATCTTTTGGATTTAAAATTAAATATTTTTTAGTAGAAATATTGCTTGTTTCTTGAACAAAAATGCAACTTTTTTGTTGAAAATTCCAATATTTCATAGAAAATGTACTTTTTTTAAATTCCTATTTTTGTGTTGAAAAGTCAATTCGAATCTTTTTGGAAGAAAATTCAACTCTGTTTTGAAAGTTTATCTTTTTAATTTTAAAATAACACCTACTTTAGCAGAAATTACATCTTTCTTGAATAAAAATGCAAGTGTTTGGTTGAAAATTCATACTTTCTGTTTCATAATTCTGCTGTTTTATTGATACTTTAACTATTTCATAGAAAATTTAATTTTTGTTAAAAAATTATATTTTGATGTTGAAAAAAGAACTGAAACCTTTTGTAGGTGAATGTTAAACTTAAAAAAAATATTGTAGTTTTTATTACAAATTCATCTGTTTTAGTGCGAATTTTATCTTTCTTGGATAAAAATGCAACTATTTGGTAGAGAATTCAACGATTTTTTAAAAAATTAATTCTTTTTTGTTGAAAAAATTCATCTTTATGGATTGAACTTTTTTTTCGTACTAACTTATTTTTTGTTTAAAAATCCATATTTTAATCGTGAAACGTCAACTGAAGTCTAGAAAATTTCCTTTTTTTTAAATTCCTATTTATGTTTTGAAAAGTCAATTGAAATCTTTTTGGAGGAAAATTCAACTCTATTTGTGAAAATTTTTACTTTTTGATTTAAAAATTTTACCGATTTTAGTAGAATTTTCCTTTTTCTTGGACAAAAAGGTAAATGTTTGGTTGAAAATAACAATCTTGTTAAAAAGTCATAGTTTTTGGTTAAAAATTCGATTATTTAGCAGAAAATTAACTTACTGTTTAAAATTATTATTTTGGTGTTGGAAAATGAACTTGCATGTTCTTTGGATCTTCTTTCTTTCTTGATTGAAAATGCAACTTTTCGATTGAAAATTCTATTCTTTTTTGAAAGTTTGTTTTTTTTATGTTCAAATTCACCTACTTTAGCAGACGTTAAATCTTTCTCTGAATAAATGCAACTGTTGGGTTGAAATTTCATTCTTTAATGTTAAAAAAATTCGTCCTTATGGATTTAAAATTTAATTTTTCGATAAACCTTATTGTTTGTTTAAAAATCCATATTTTGATCGTGAAAGGTCAACTGAAGTCTTTTTTTAACCGAAAATTTTAACTACTTTTTGAAAAATTATCTTTTTGATTGACAATTCTGCTGTTTTGTTGAAAAATTTACTATTTCGTAAGCAATTTACTATTTGTTTTAATTTAATAATTTGGTGTTAAAAAGAGTACTAAAATCTTTTCTGGGTGGAGATTCAACTATTTTTTCTTTAATTTTTTGTTTTAATTAGAAATTCATCTTGTTTAAGAGAAGCTTTATCTTTCTTGGATAAAAAGGGCAACTGTTTGGTTGAACTATTTTGTTAAAGTCATATTTTTTGGTGGAAAGTTCTACTGTTTTGTTGAAAATTTAACCAATTCGTAGAAAATGTACTTTTTGTTTGAAATTTATATTTTGGCGTTGAAAAATGAACTGAACTCTTTATTGGATTAATTGGGATGAAATTTGATTTAAATTAAACTATTTTGTTAAAAATGCATTCCTTTAGGTTGAAAAGTCGAAAGGAATTTTTTTACGGATGAAAATTCAACTATTTAGAAAAAAATGTAATACAAATTCATCTGTTTTAAGAGAAATGTTATCTTTTTTTGCATAAAAATGCAACTATTTGGTAGTGAATTTAACAATTTTGTTAAAAATTCGTCTTTTTGGATTGAAAATTCAATATTTCTTTCGTAGAAATTTATTTCTTGTTCAAAAATGCATGTTTTTATCGTGTAAACCCAACTGAAATATTTTTAACCGAAAATTGAACTATTTTTTTAAAATTTATCTTTTTCATTTAAAAATTTATCTGTTTTAGTAGACATTTTATTTTTTTATGAAAAGGCAACTTTTTTTCTAAAAATATTCTTTTTTGCTTAAGTATTCAACAATTTTGTTGGAAATATTTGGTTGCATCACTTTGTTAAGAAACTATTTTGTTTCTTGAAGCTTTTTATTTTTAGTTGAAAATTCAACTACTTGGGTAAAAGTTAACCTACATTGTTAAAAATTTATTTTATTGATTGAAGGCTTATAGCTTTGGTTGAAAATTTACCTGTTTAGTAGAAAAGCCTTTCTTTGTTTTAAAATGAATTTTTAAACTGCAAATGTAACTTTTCCATTTTTTAAGATTGGTCCATTTGAGTTAAAAATTCTCCCTTTTTGCTAAAAAAAGTCATTTTCTTGGTTTGAAATTTCATTTTTTTTTAGTTAGAGTGCTTAATTTTCGTAGAAAATTAATATTTTGCTCAAAAGTCATATTTCTTGTTTAAAAATTCAATTTTTGTAGAGAAAATTCGTATTCTTGCTTTAAGGGTCAACAATTTAGATAAACTTTTATTTATTTCTTGAGTGAAAAATCTTTATTTGGTGAAAACTCGTCTTTTTGGTTTTAAAATTCTTTCTTTTTTTGCACAAATTTCATATTTTATTTATTGAAGTTGTCTTTTTAGGTTAATAATTTAACTTTTATATTTAAAATTCAATTATTTTGTTGAAAAGCCAAATTTTATAACAGAGAAGACATTTTCTTGTTTAAAATAAATTAATAAATTTTACAATTTTAAATTTGTATCTGAAATAATCTTTTTTATTCTGTTTATAAAAGAATACATGTTTACAGTATTACAAGATTAAAATGCTAGTATTTCAAAATTAATGATGAAGGACAATGAAAAATTAGTCAAGGAAAAATCAGGCTATTTTTAAAATTAAGTTTTCGGACACGGACTAATTCTACTAGCAATATATAGCAAAATTTATACTTCTAATTGAACCTTTATAAACTATTTTTAATTTTAAAATAAGTTCAAATGAGTACATTTAAAATGAAATGCTTTTATTAAATTTCAAATTGTATCCGGGTATTGTTTCGGTCTAAAATATTGTATTTTTAACCCATTTAATTCCTTTTTCATTTTTATGTTAAATTGATAAATTTTGATGCATAAGTAACAATTAAATACTTATTAATTTAGAAAATATGAGAGTAAGTTTACGAGATATTTAGATGTTTTTCAAGGATTCAAAATTAATTTAAAACTTAAAATGATTTCTAATAAATTCAAACATAAATGTAGATTTTTGCAGATTTCATATACAAAATTTAGAAGCTATTTCAGAATTGTGAAAGGTTTCGTAAGTATAAAAACTTTTTCTTACGGTTCCTAGGAAAAGAAAAAGGATTTTTTATTTTAAAAAAGTTTAAAAAGAATATATAAAAAGATTCTGCAGATTTCCAGAATTGTAAAAAAACGAATCTGGAGTATTTTAGGGTAATTTTTCTAACTTAGCAGGCTTTCTTAAGGAAAAATCGAGTCTTTAAACAAAAAAATATATATGTTTTAAAAAAAGTTTCAAAAATATTGTAAAGAGAATATTGTAAAGAGAATATTTTAAATCAAATATCTGTTAATGTATAAATAACAATTAAAAAATCATTAATTTAAAGCAATTGAAAATGAAAATAATTTAACTTCTAATTTCAAGTGTTCAGTTAAAAAAAATTGGTTATTTTTAATGTTTCTCTCTTAATATCGCCTGACATTATATAATTTTAAAAATTCACTAATTTATTGATTCATTCTTCAATTTAGAGCATGGAAAATGATAGCGTGCATTTATATTTTTTAAACCGAATCTTAATTTTGGAACTGTACAATTTAAAAAAGTTTCTATTTCTAAATCTTCGTTTCAAAAGTGTTAAAGGCTTTCATTTTATATGTGTAAATTATGAAATATTATATAATATAAATTTTAGAAATATTGCGAAAAGTATAAAGAAAAAATATGCATTTGACTCATTTTCAAGGTAGTTTAAAATTATTCTAAAATGTTCACAGAATGTAATCGCCTTTTTTTACAAGAATGTATGTAATAGATAAGTTAAAAAACATTGTCATTTATTAAAGTTAAGTATAAATTTTGTTTTAATTTGGTCGCAACCACATTCGGCGTAATAAAGGGAATTAGCATTTCAATTTAAGAAAAAAAATTGATATCTGAATGAACTTTTTTTTTTATTTTGCAGATATCGAAATGAGATTAGGATACTTAGGACGATTGGGCGACCTCCCGATGAATGGACAATTAATGGGTTCGCATCCAGGCATTTCTGCTGATTTACACAGACAAGGACACCCTGCAGGTAATTATCAGCATTTTATATTGTTGGAAATAATTTTAAATCCAATTTAAAAACGTTTTATAAGTATTATTATATTTAAAAGTATTGAAAACCTGACCGGAGAAAGGCCGAGAATTTGAATCGATTGTACTAAACTCTATCTAAAAAAAGTATAACTAACGAAATATCTCGAAAAACCTCGTACTTACAACAAAAACCTGATTGGATTTTGAATTACTTGAAATTGCCCCGTTCATTACATTTTAAATTGACATATAAAATCCGCTGCAAATTCTCAATTTGTTTAAATCTGTTAATTTAATTTGTGATCGTTACGGTCGCGAAATATTTCATTTTTTTCAAAAACAGATCATAAATTATCTCCTTTTATAAAAGAACAAAACTTAATTTCACCAGATATAAAGATTTAAAAAGATTTCAGAAAAAATATTAAGGTTTTCAAATTTTTTTAAAGAATGTCAATGTTTCCGAAATATTTGTTTAGGGAATTATCGAAAAGAATTATAGTTCTAAGTTATATCTGGATTTGAGAAGAAGTGCAATTCTGACTTGGAACAGTGAATTTTCGAGAAATAATTGATCATGTTTACTTTAAAACAGGAAATTTTTCGAAGCATTGGATCAAAGAGTTTTCGAAAAAAAATATTATTCAGATCTGGAACAAGGAATTTTGTAAAAGAATTATAATTTTGACTTGGGAGAAGAATTTTTCGATAAGACTTATAATTTTGATTTAATATGGAGAATTTTCTAAAAGAATTACGATTCTTTTTTGGGTTAGGGAGTTTTAGAGAATAACTAGGATATAATTCTGATATGGAAAAGGGAATTTTCCAAGAGCTAAAATTATAAATTATGAAAATGGTCTGAATGTTCAAAACTAAACAAGTTGGTCGTTTCGAGGTTTATGATTTGATTCTTAATTTAAAAAAATTAGTTTACACGTTTCTTCTATTTTAAAACTTTCCGAATTCCGAGACACAATCTTGTCATTTGAAGAAGTTGATTTTCTTATTCATTTACTTTGAATCCCAGCTCCTATTTTTATAATTTAATATTAATTTATTAATGTTTAGAACCTCCGGTCTCGCAAGCAAATCAATTCGCATGGCATCCTTCGGGCGAAATTCACATGACAATGGGCGGGCAAGGAAGTGTCGCTATGAACACCGTCAAACAAGAAACTGAAGACGTGGAAGTTATGTCCACGGATTCTTCAAGCAGCTCTTCCAGTGATTCTCAGTAAAAAGAAAGCAGTATTTTTAGCAGCAGATCCCAGGGATTTTGTTCCTTCCTAGTTTTAGTTTAAAATATATTTATAATTCGTATGTAGTAAATTATCTTCAATACATTTTACAACCCTTTTAAGAATATAAAACTTAATTTTTGAGAAAAGAATGGATTTCTACTTTTTGGTCGAATACGCGCAGCAAAAGATTTATATGTGTACAGGGAGGCTACCGTGGCTGGAAAATCTGGATAACCTGGAATGTCAGGACACTTTTATTTACCTGAGAAAACCTGGAAATTTTTTTCAAAGACAGGGGATTTTTTCGAGAGCGAGCTTAATTTTTTAATTGCAATATAAAATTGAATAAGAATGATTTTTTATTTGCAAAAGTAGATTTACAATAATGCATTAAACTATTTTGTTGAAAATTCGTTTTTTCGTTTGAAATTAATGTTTTTAACTGAAAATTGTAATATTCTAGGTTTGGTTAAAAATTTATCGTTTTTAGTTGACCTCTGGTTAAAAATTCATGTATTTTGTTTTAAAATTCGTTCTTTTTATCGATAATTAATATTTTAGGGTAAAAGATTATATTTTTGCTAGAAACCTTAACTCATGTTGAAAACTTTTACTTTTTGTTTTTTTTCAAATGTTTCTAATTTTAAAAAAATATTTTTTTCTTTTGAAATATCAACTACTTCTTTCCTTTACAATGTATCTTTTTGGGAATGAAAATTTAATAACTTAATTAAAAGTTAAACTTTTTTTGTTAAAAATTATCATTTTGTTTAGAAAATGAGATATTTTGTTGAAAATTATTTTTTGTTTCTTTGTTAAAATTTCGTCTATTCCAGTTGAAAATTCATAATTTTAGATAAAAATTTATCACTTTGTTTTAAACTGTAATTATTTTTCTAAAGATTATTTTGTTGTTGTTGAATATTGATAGTTGAAAATTAATGTATTTTTTTAAAACATTTTGCATTTTTTTATAGAAATTAATTTTCTTGGTTTAAAACTCATGTTCTTTTTGGGAATATTCTTTTTTTTGTTGAAAACTCAACTATTCCAGTTAATTATTCATTGTTTTAGTTAAGAATTTACCTTTTTTGCATAAAATTCAACTATATGTTTGGAGACATGTTATTCTTAGTTGAAAATTTGAGTATTCCGTCGAATATTCATGTGGTTTGTTGAAAAATCAAAACATTTTAACGATTTCGAACATTTCACAAAGAATTTAAAACTTGCAGAAGATTTGAAGATTTTAAAAAAGGTATAATAAACTAGATTTCAGAACTTTTCAAGGATATGCAACGACTTCAATTTTTTAAGAATATTTGAAAAGATTTTATAAAATTTCTTAAAGGTGTCAAAAGAATATAACAATTTAGAATAACGTTTTTAGAATATTTTAAAATACTTTCAAATAGTTCAATGATTTCAAACAAATAGAAAACAATTCAGACAAATTTTAAAGAATCCATAAGGATTTCAAAGGGTTTCAAGAATTTCAAACATTTCAATAAGGGCACAGTAGACCATAATACAAAATGTTTTAAAGGTTTTAAACGAGTTCACATTCTTTTACAAAATTTCAAATTATTTCACAAAGCTTTTAAATATTTCAGTGATTTCAAACAAATACACAAGATGTAGCAAAGATTTTACAAGTATTTCAAAAACTTATGAGGATTTCAAGATTTCAAAAATTTTTTAAATTTCAAAATATCCAAGATTTCAAAACACTTCAAAGGTTTTTAACAGGTTTCAATAAGTTTTAGAAAATTTCAAAAGATTTTAAGGATTTTAAAGGAACACAAAAGTTTTCACAAAGATTAAAAAAGATTTTAAACATTTCATAAATATTTCAAAAAAATTCACAAAGAATTAAAATATTTTACAAACATTTAAAAAGAGTTCACAAAGATTTTAAATACTTCAAAAAGATTTCAACGAATTCAGATTTTCAAAACTTCAAGGATTTCAAAGACTTTACAAAGATTTCAAAATATTCACAAAGATTTCACCAAGACGACTCATGTTCGCAAAAAATTATGAATTTATCTATGACTCTGATTTCTTTACAAATTGGCCAATAAAAAGTATGAAAATTTTATTTTTTAAATGTTTAACAAACATTTATTTTAGGTAAAAAAAGAACACCTGGAGAAACTTGATTTCTTGACCTGCAGAACCTGGAACAGATCTTGAATTTTGTTCCTAGGAATCGCAGAACATCATGGAATTTAAAAAAAAAACTCACCCGCTTATAGCTGGGCATACCCTAACTCGGCAAAATCTACTTCTTAATTATATTTGACCTCATTGTCTATTTAAAAAAAACTTTATAGTTGGCTATACTCTAACTTAGTAAAATTTACCTTTAAATTATATTTGACCCCATTTCCAGGGCTACTTTTTATAATAATTATAAAGTTACGATAAAGCTCAAGAAAAGGAAAAACTAAATATATTTTTACAATATCGCATTGACTTTATTTGATTTCCTTTTTATTATTTCAAAACTGTTATCTTCAATTTTTGTAGATATTAATTCATTTTATTAACTGGCCATTCTTGCACATTCTTATTTTCTTCTATAAAGTTGTTCTGAGTATTAGTCTTTTTTATTCAAACCATTTTTTATTATTATTTATTAATTTCTCACACCACTGTAATAAGTCCTTGGAAGATTGATTCCTATATTTTATAATTGAAGGGTTGAATACAAAAAGCATTATCGGCTCAAGTATGTTTCACTTTATTTCAACTCTTATATCACTAACTTATGCTAATTTGTACTATTAAAATAAGTATATTCTTCGGCAATACTGTTATTATATTACCATAAAAAAAATCTAGAGCAAATGTTACATTTCCATTATAAATGCTCCTGAATATTTTCAATCGGGTATGCAAAGTACACGCGCTTACGCACATAACTGAAAATGGGACTTTCTAATTTTAAAATAAGAATATTAAAAAAAATGAAAAAAAAAACTTTTCCTATTACATATATACATACGAAAAATTCCTCATTAATTTTAGCGTTTTTAACAAGTTTGCACATAGGAAATAAATTAGCACCGTTTATTTATAAATTAATTACTTAAACATAAAACTAACAGTTCAAAAAGTTACTAGAAGACAGAATTTCTTGGATCATTTTGGTTTCACTTTTTATATAAAATTAGTCGCTATTATTATGTTCTATGGAGTAACCTTTTAATATTATACCATAGAAACTTTAAGAATAAATATTCTGTAAAACAGTATCGATCCATGAAAAAGTGTATTCAGAACTAACAAATATAAAAAAGAGCCTCGGTGGCTCAGTGGTTAGACGCTCGAATTCAAAAATGGCGCCGCCAACTGTCCACGAAGTGGATGTCAACACGTCCAAAGATGAGTTGGAAAAGCAATTGCAGAAAATCCAACAACTCCTGAAACGTAAAAATAGCAGTGATACGAATGAAGAGATATCGCACTTTGCATCGCCCAATAAGTTCAACAAGCTGACTGCACTTGAGGACGACGAACCCTGGAGCCATATGCAGGGAAAGAATCGACGAAATCGAGCTAAGAAAGAATCCAGTCATCCAGGTATGGAGCATCAAAACGAAGCAGCCGATGAGAAAACGAGCTCAACACATCCATCTGCAAAAAACATGGAGAAAATATTGGAGTCTTCGCTGGTGGAGGCAGCGGTAGAAAGCAGTGACAAGAATGCTCAACCGAAAAAGAGCGTAGGGAGTAAAAACGCAGGTAAATTTAAAACTATTCTGCCACCTATCTATGTCTCTAATCAATAGACGAAAGAGTTAATTGCTTGTGTTAATAAGTTAATGGATAAAAATAACTTTGTATTTAGATCACTAGGGAATAAAGTTGAATTGAAACTAGGCGTAGAAAGCGATTTTAAACTAGTTTTAAATGAATTCAGATCGAGTAAAGTAGAGTTTTCGACGCGAACGCCAAAAAGCGAAAGAGTATCTTCGTTTTTATTGAAGGGTATAGGGGGTGATTTTACTGAGAACGACATCTTGCAAGAGCTCCAAGATCTAAACCTGGAGCAAGTCGAGATTTTAAAGGTCAAGAAAATTAATACAAAAGAATTCTTTAATGCAAAAAGGGGCGCAGATGCGTTCTTAGTACAATTATCAGGCAAGTCAAAAGCCAAGAGTCTTCTAAATGTCACACGACTAGCGTGTCAGGTAGTCTATTGGGACCGCCCAAGTAGATCTAGTGGCATACAGTGCTGGAATTGTCAGCGCCTAGGCCATATAGCCAAATATTGCGGTAGGCCATTCAGATGTGTCAAATGTCCTAATGTACACAGCCCGGGTGAATGTTCTCTGCCTAAGGACTCGAAGGATAATATAAATGTGTATTGTTTGCATTGTAAACAGACGGGCCATCCGGCCTCCTTCAGAGGGTGTCCTAAGCTGATAGAAATTAGCAACAAACATAAAAGCAAAATAGAAGATGATAAGAATAAGCGTGAAACAAGACTTATTAAACTAGCGGGCAAAGTGCGGGGCAATACAACCTTCGCAGGGGCAATGGGGGGGGGGGGCTCTTCTAATAGCGCGATGTATGGCATAGATGAAACACAACGAGTAAAAAATATAAACGAGAATCTCACGACTGTCCTTGATAAATTCAAGCAGGACATGCTCTCCCTTTTCACTAAAGAGTTAGAGGTTATGAATGCTAAAATAGACAAAAACGCTAAATTGATTAATCTGGCATGTACTAAACTAAATATTAGCCATAATGAGCAACATCGTGACTAATATAAACAAAAAAGTTTTAAATACGCTCAAAATTTTTGCAATTAATGTGAACTCAATTATCTCTAACGAAAAGAGACATAACCTAGCACTATGTCTCGACAAAATCAAACCGGATATAGCCTTAATATCAGAAACTAAACTCAATCCTAGACACCATCTGACATTTGCTAATTATAAAATAATTAGGGATGACAGACCAGCAAAGAATAGGGGAGGGGGTACAGCAATTATTATAAAGAATAACTTTAACTTCACAAAAATTGATTTAAAGAACCAAAGAAAGCTGAAAGTGATAGAAAATTCAATAATTAAATTAAAATTAAAAAACAATCAAAAATTGTTTATCTTGAGTGCGTATGCAGCAGGCAATAGGAGTAGCGATTTTGCAGATGATCTTAATATAATCTTTGAGGGCTTAAAACTTTTCGACGCAAACAATTATTTTATCTTGGCAGGGGATCTTAATGCTAGACACCCTAATTGGTTGGACGAATTTAATTCTAGAGGGTTAAATCTTAATAACTGGGTAGAAAATAATGATGTGCTGTATAGAGTAAAGCTATACGGGCCAGAGAGCCCTACATTCCCCAGTAGCCAATCCTACTTAGATATAGTGCTGTGCGATAGTAGAATTGAATTAAAAAACCTTAATAATAACAGATTGAAGGTCGTACCCTATGATAGCGATCATAGAGGTATAATTATATCTTTCTCACTGCCCGGTGAGGAGCATGACCTCTTGCAGGAAACGCAGAACAACTATAAATATAATTACAATAAAGCCGATTGGGAAGCTTTCCAGGACTTCCTATTGGAGCATAATGTTGCAATCCCAGATAACGTCAATCTATCCAATACTGATATCGATAAGTACTTAGCAGACATCAATGAATTAATTTCCCAAGCCATAGAACACGCAATTCCTAAAATAAAAAATGTAGATTCATTTGAACGATACCTAACCCCGGAAATAAAAAAATTACAAAAAACTAAAAGCAAACTTTTATCTACAATATTTAGATTGAAAAGGAAACCTAGAAAAGACCTAGATTTGATTGGTATGTACGAACTCTTACTTTATAATACGAAAAAAGAGATCTCTAAGGGTTTTTCTAAATCGATCAGCAACTACTGGTTTAACAAAGTCAAAAACATATCTGTCCATGATAATTTAAATATGTTTCCGGACATAAATAAAATATTTCGATTCAAAAAAGCGACGGATATACCCAGCTTAAGTATCCCTGAAGAAAAAGTAGGGCTACTAGGGTCGGCGGACATA
>JAAAKG020058113.1:0-17997 GCA_010014905.2 Druon quercuslanigerum | reverse complement strand
TCCGTTTTCGTGGTGATGAAAAGTTTTTTCTTGCTATGGAGGCGAAAAAACGCCCCCCCCGCCCCCCCCACCCAGTACATAACAGACCGTATCAAAACGGGAACTCGCTCCCCACTCTTTAATGTTACGTAATATGCGAACGCTCCCTTTATATGGGAAATAAAACCCAATTTTCTCGTATTTCTCGAATATTTATGAAGAAGAGTGTCACCACATTTTCCGAGAGAAAAGGAAACAAGAAAAAATATAAATTTGAAAATAAAAAATGTAGATCCACTTGAAAGTGGATGAAGTACGTATCTTACCAACAACACTTAAAAAGTTATAAGCTTTTTAAACTCGACATAAGTTGGTCCTTAACTTTGTCTCCAGCTTTCAGATAAGTTGGCAACTTATTAAGAATCCTGAATTTAATTTTATCTCGTCGAGACAGTCTTAACTTTCTTCGACCTCTCTTAACTCTTTATCTTAAATTTACCCTAGAAAGAAGATACTGGAATCTAGATTTAAATCTTGCGCTAGAATGACTATTATTTTGAAGGTTATGTTTAAATGTTGTTTTTCTATTTGGGCGCGAAATTCAAATTTTTCCTAGCTTCTTGGCACATTACAAACTTATTAAAAACTTAAGCTTATTTTTCGTTAACAAATTATTTTTTTTTGTGTATTTTAAATTTATGTGATTTTCTCTGAAATTGGTGACACTCAAAAAAGGCAGGAAGAGGTTGGAATACTATTCTAATTTAATAACATGAAACTTTGTAGATTCGATTGCTATCATGCTGATGACTAAAATGTTTTAAATAATTAATCACCTAAAATGCTACTTGTTTAATTAAGTAGTTGTAACAAGTATTATTGTATTAGGTATAACGAAGAAAAAGCACTGAAGCGATAGAGACAGAGAGAGAGAGAGAGAGAGAGCAATTAACAAATATCGAAAAAAAGAGAGATAGAGGTAGAAAAAATGAAATTAATGAGCTAAACAGATAATATGAAGAGAGATAAAAAACATAGAGATAATAGATAAACAGAGGTGTAGATAAAGAGACAGAAGATGTAGAGTAGAGTAGACATAAAAAAGTCGATCGATCCGTCGATCGATCGGTGGGTTTTTAGTGGATCTTAAAAATATGCACAGCTTTGCAAAATAAACTTAAGAAAACTCAACTAAGACAGGCCTCAACTTAACGGAGGTTCAACGAAATCAAATTACTCAAGAGAAAATCTTCAAAAGCTTACATACTGGTCAAAAGACGCGGCATACCTTATTTTTCTAATTTCTTTTTTAGTGCTATCGGAGGCTTGGTGTACAGTAAACGGAATTAGAATGTGCGCTCCTTTACACATGTTTCGGAAATTTTTATTTACTCATGAAAAAATAACGGTTTAAACATTTTTTAAAGTATGAGGCTGGATTCTCATCTTTTACAATACAAATCCAGAGTTTTACAATTTGTGTTTCGCGCCATAATTTTCGTTTGGAGGTTATGTTCAAACGTAACTTTACGAAATTGGCGCGAAATTTAAAATGCGAGATTGCATTGTTAGGTTTAAAGAAAATGAACGATATTTTTGGTGAGAAATTATATGTTAATATTATTTATGTTTTTTAAAGCCCCAGCATAAAACGCATTGAAAACGTTTTTACTCTATTTTTTGATTTCAATAAAAATCTTTAAAAATTCCTTTTAGAAAATAAGCCTTTAAATATATATTTTACTGCCGGATTTATTTAGAATTTGTTGGAATTTCTAGAGAATGAATAATTCTTTCAACCGAAAGATTTAATAATTATTGCATTATTAATTATTAATTAAAAATTATTACTTTATTATTATTAATAATAATAATAATTAAAATACTAATAAAAATTACCAATTAAAAATTACAGAAATATTTTTAAAACGTTTAGCGGTTGAAATTGGCAGGGATATTCCTTGAAAATATTAGGAATACCAATCACGATATTTCACACACAAAATTAATTAAATATTCGAAAAATATTCAATGACAACCCCTGAAATTGTCCAACATAATCCCAGTTTAAAAATGAAAGGTATATTACTTGACTATTTTAGGAATATTAATAAAAATTCCTAATGAAAAATTGCAGAAATAATCCCTGACTCTTCTAGAAATACTCATAAAAATTGCAAATTATGAATTCCAGAAATATTTTGCAAATTTGTATTGGTTAGTCTAGAATATCTGCAAAAATTTATTTTCATACAATTAAGGGATTATTCTATAAGTACTTCAGGAAAATTTCGGGAGAGAAATTGAATGGCAATTTTATACAAAGAACTGAATAAATATTCAAAAATTATTAAATGACTATCTCTTTTAATTTTTAAAGCTAACTTCACTGTTTTTAATTAAAATTAAAATTATTACTTGGTCTCAAATTTTATTATTTGAACATCTTAACCCGAAGCCTAAGGATGTTATTTAGTAAATTAATTATGAATTTAATGTTTAACCGCTCTATTATTTTACTTATAAACGGTGAGCCTCGACAATCTTCAATATGAAAGTTCTTGAAATCAATATTACCCTAGAGGTCGCATCTTTCTGATGATTTATAGGTAGGTATAAGGCAAATTTAAAATCTTGGAGATACTTAGATTTAAAGGAGATACAAAAAGAATTAAATTTTTTTTAGTTTAATTATCACGTCCAACAGGAAATACATAAAAATTGTACTAAATATTGTTTTAATACAATAACTCCCCATCCTGCAGTTATGTTGTTGTTAATTAAACATACATGTTTAATAAATAGAAATAAATAGAAATGACCGAAAATTTAATTAACCAGTTGGGAATTTACTTTTTATCGGAGTAAAATTCAAGTTTTCATTATTTTACTAATTTTTGTTAATGTATTAAACTGATTTCAACTTTATCTACAGTCGCCAATTTTTCATATTCTCTCAATTTATTCTAATTGAATTGTAATTTATTATTGAATTTTTATTTATTTAGAAATTTAACTAACTGTTTCAAGATATATTTATTTTGTAAAAAATTCGCTTTTTGTAGAAAGTTAATCTTTATGGTTTAAAATTTATCTGTTTGTATAAAATTCGAATACCCCAGTAGAAGATTTATTATTTTAATTATAAATTCACCAGTTTGGTTGACAATTGTTTCCTTCAAATGAAAATTCAACTTAACTCTAATTGATCTTTTCTTGTGTAAAATTGAACAGTTTGGACGACAATTGTTCTTTTTTAATTGAAAATTCAACTATTTTGTTAAAAGTTCACATATTTTTCTAAAAATCGATTTTTTGTAGAAAATTACATTTTTCTTTGCAAGTAATGTTCTTGTTTAAAAACTCGTATTTTGTGTTAAAAATTCGAATATTACAGTTAAATATTTATCATTTTAAGTTGAAATTTACCTTTTAGGTTTAAAATACATGTATTTGGTTGAAAATTAATTTTTTTCCAAAAATTTAACTATTTTCTTGAAAATTTGTTTCTTTTTTGGTTATTTATTATTTTGTTTTTTAAACTGAAAATGTAACTATTATTCAGTTAAATATTCTATCCTTTTAGACTTAAATTCACTTATTTGTTTAAAACTTCATCTTTTTGGTCAAAAATTCAATTATTCTGATTAAATAATCATCATCTTAATTGAAAATTTATCTTTTTGATTAAAAATTTAAACTATTCCAATTAAAGATTTACAATTTTAGTTAAAAATTCATCACGCTATGTAAAAGTGTTACTATTTTGTTGAAAGTTAGTTTTTTTAAGTTAATTTTTTCGCGGAAAGTAGTTTTTTAACTGAAAATTTAAAGAATTCTAATTGATCTAAATTTTTATACTTAAAATTCAATTATTTAAGTTTTGATTTACAATTTATCTTCTTTAGTAAAAAAATTCTTTGTTGAAAATTCAGCGGTTAGGTTGAAAATAGAACTATTTTCTTGAAAATCCGTTTTTTTCAACTAAAATTTTAACTTTTCTGTTTTTTTTGTTCTTGGAAATTAATTTTTTTAGTATAAAATCTAAGTATTTGTTTCAAATTTAATTTATTTTGTTATTTATTGCACTGAAGTGTTGAAGGATGTTTAGAATGAACGTCAAGAATTAAAGTAAATGTTTGCATTTAGCAGCAAGTATGAATATGTTACTTTCAGTTGACCGGGAAAATTGAAAATTTGCCCAGGAAAACAGGGAAATAAGAGAAAAATTGATATGTACCGCCGAATCACCACCCTATAAATATTTTAAAAGTTTAAATTGATCCAAAAGTAACAAAAAGCAAAGTCTTCAATTTATTCTTATTTACAAAGTATTATTCTTAATACTTTTTGTACTCACTTATTAATGTGAAATAACATTTCCTGAACAATAATAATAAAATAATTTAAAAAACAGCTTGATATTTTTTGTTATATGTTTAAAATATTTCAAAACGATCTGAAAGTCATTAACAATAAATAAAAACGAGGGCAAAAACGCTTTAATAATCTTAATGGCAAAATAAAATTTTCTGCTATAAAAAAAAATACATGAAACACACAGTTTTCAATCTATCTAACTCTCTAATGCTACTTTTCTCATTCAATATTTAATGCAGAATAAAGATGCTACAAAACAATTTAAGGTACCCAAAAAATTTTCGTAAATAATGTTACTTATTTCGAAAAATTTATTTTTTCTTTGAATATAAAATGCTTATATATCATCAGAAAGAAGTATATATATAAGAAAATGATGAAGGCTCACCCTGCTTATTACTATTATTGAAATTATTGAATAAATTAGTTAAAACTTATTAAAAAAATCGCACATTACCATATTCTGAATAATGTACAACCCAGACTGTAAATCATCAGTTCTCAATGAAAATGTTGGAGAATATGAAAAAAACTAAGTTATAAAAAATATTATTTTTCTAATTGGCTTTTTCTGATTTACCAAGAGATCTTCGAGGCATCGTCTCCGTTTAGTGCAGAAGATTTTGAGAATTGGTGGTGTGCTCATAAGCGTATATGTATAATGTACATAAAGAATGTATTAAATATGATAAATAAAAACGTGTCTTGTGTAGTGTAAAATAAAAAAGTTCGTTGCGTTTGGTGGATTTATTGTAAGACTGATTATCAAATCTGCGTTGAAACACAAACGTCAGGCTGTGACTAACCTCATCCTTGTCCAAGCCGAGCTACGAAAACGTTAAACTGAGGTTAAATTTCTTTCGTCTCGTTTTCTGCAATCGTCGTCTTTTAATTAAAAAAATCTACTTCAAATTTTGTTTTCTATTGCAACAGAAATTATTTTCTATTTTATTTGCATTAGTTCTGTCATTTTCCTTCCTCCTATCTGCAATTGCTAGAGATTGTTTAAAAATATAAATACAAAGAAGGAAGATTGAAGTAACGAAAGTTGATTTTTAAAGTATAATGATACAGGAAAGAAAGACTCAACAAATAAGTACAGTTATCGCCAGAGAAATTCAGGGAGGAAAAAGAGGTTCTCAGAAAAACTTTAATCTAATTTCACTCATTGATGGTCGCTTTTTCCACGTTTTTATTCAGTCGTAATTCAGGAGTAAGTACAACATTGTGGTAAACTTAATTATAATTTGAATAATGCCTGTATTTTTAATTAAGGGATTGGCTTTTACTGTCTGGGATGTTGTACTCACGCATAAATGGAATGAATAACGTGTATTTCCACTGATTAAATTCCAATGAGAAAATCATTCAACACCGAGGAATGACGAAAGTAAGAAGTAAAATAAAAATACTAAACGCCAATCCGCTAAAAAGACATATATGGACACAGATTTTAGGTTTGACATATCAACCTATCGGGCTTACGAACTAACACTGACATTCGAAAAATAACACCCGGGATGACTTCGAGCAGAAGCCACGTTTTTGGTTAAAACGCAACAAAAAAAACTATGAAAGTTCACAAAAAAATGTATTATTTTTATAAAAAAAGAGAAGATACAAGAATTTAAAAATCCTTTGAGAAGCTCATTAAAATCTCCGTATGTGGTACTTGATTCATTTTTTTTCAAACAAAAAATTGACGTGCCTTCTGCGAAATATTCCCTCGTTTCCAAAAATATTTTAAAAGTTGAAATAAAAGCAGAAGAGGTTTACCTCGTCCGTATCAGAGCCGAAGAGAAGGAGGTCGAAGGGTATGGCAGCCACAAGGTCGATGATGAACCAACCTTTGAGGTAATGGACGGCTATCTTCCCTGGATGGGAAACCACCTCGTCATTGCTATTGACGAAGGTCGTACGAAAATTTATAAGGATGTCCACGATGAATGTAACGTCAACTGAAAAGAAATTATTTAAATTCAAAAGGAAGAACAACAAATTCCTCGATTTAAAAAGATTTTAATTTTTTTTAAAGATTGTTCTAAAACGACAGACACACTCGAAAAATTGTCAATCCCTTTTTGAAAAGTTAAAAAAGTGCCCTGATTACAAATATTTTGGATCGGTTTTCGAAATCTGGGCTTCTTAACAATTCCAGTATTTATTCACAAAATTGCATGAAATCATTTTTATCATGTCTGTGCATCCCTAAAAGTTTTTTGCTCTTGCATTTTTTGTGTTTAGGACAATTTGAAACTTGTAGACTGTCTATATCGAGGATAGATCTCTTGAAAGAACAAGAAATCTAACGAGCAAATAAAAACTTCTCTCCGTAGAAGCTGTTATTTTAAGATGAAATCGTTTAGATTCTTTATTTGCGAAACCTATATCTACTATTAATAACATTATTTATTGTTCATAATCTCTCTTGATAAATTTTTTATAACAATTCATATCAATAATGATCCTCAATAACCAGAATTGATTTTCCATTTTTTTTATTAATCCAAAGAAAAAAATTCCTGGTCATATACTGGTTTTTTCCCGGTCAATGAAATTAAAAAGTTCTAACTTCAAAACTAAAAATTTGTCCATTTAAAGTGATAAAAACTGAGCTTTAAATCATTTAAAGTATTTCCTTAAAATCTTCCAGATTCATTGTTGAAAATTTCAGACATCTTTTTTAATTTTCTCCTAAAATTAATTTTTCAAAATAAAGTAATTTTCAAAGTACTGCGTAAATCTGTTTTTTGTTTTAAATTAGGCCGTTAGCTTTTTGCAGAGGAATTTCGGTACGAATAGCCGGGCTTTGTCGATATACGTAGACACTTCGTTTAAATTATTTGAAACCATTTCAAATTTGAAGTTAATTTTGAATCTTTTATACCCTTTAAATATCTCTTCAAATTACTCTAATTTTTTCTAAGAATTATAGTTGAGCAATATTTATTTTACATTAAAGTTCAATAATTTGACTTGTTAAGTAAAATATTTTTCAAACAGAACGTTTGAAATTATAACGTTCAAAGATTAGATTTTCGTTTAGTTTTGAATATTTGATTTATAATAACTTATTATACATAAACAATAAAATATTTATTTGTCACTAAGATTTTTTAATTTAAACAGCTTACAGTAAAATTTAAAAAATCATTATAATTTAAATTCACATCTGATCAACTAAAAAGTTTTTGTCCAAATTGATTTAAAAAATTGTTTAAACAAATATTGACCCAGAAATCGAAAAACTATCCAAGATATTCGTAATCAGGGAATTTTTTTTACCTTTCGAAAAAGAGAAATCTTGGGAACCTATAAGTGCATACAGAAGTGTTAGTGGCGACTGGATTATTGAAGCGAATTCCACTCACTTAGTGACTCCCCCCCTCGCCCCCGCTTCCCCTCTCTTCACTCACCTGTTTCTCCCTCACACCATCTCTGCCTCTATCTTTTTCTCACACTTCTTTTTTCATCTCACACCTGCTATTTGTTCTTTCACTCTTGTAATCTCTCTCAGACACTCCTCTCATTATGTTTAGTAGCCCCATCCTCCCATCCTCCCCTCTCTCTTACTCTGAATGACTAATATATTGCCACATTCAAAAGCACAAGCCTACACACAAAATATCTCCTTAAATATGCATGTTAAAGGCACAATTTCACTTTCTCTTATCTTTTATCGCTCTTAAGCAGATTCATCATAGATAAAAAGATTGTTAGTTAGTGTTAGAGATAAGAAATCTTCATTTATGAGAAAGAAGAGAGGCGGCAAGATAGCGAGGGACTCAATTAGTGTTAGAGAAAGAGGGAAATGATTGAAATATACACTGCGGATACGTCAGAGGGAGAAAAAGAGAAGGTGAGATCAAGATAGTCTATTTAGTCTACTCAATTAGTGTTACAGAAAGAAGAAAATGATTAAAATATAAACTGTGGCTACATCAGAGGGAGAAAGAGAGAAGGTGAGATTAAGATAATCTATACAAAAAAAAAACAAATTGTGTCAGATAGACATTAAGAGTTTTAAATATAATGTCAGTGAAAGAGCGAAAGTGAGAGATATTTTTTCAGAATGACAAGGAGAGTGAGAGGAGTGAGATTGTGTGAGAGAGGGGACTGAGTGATAGAAAGACACTTGGCTAGTGTAAATGAGGGAAAGAGAGTATGTGTGTGAGTGAAAGAGTTTTCTAGAGTAACTCTAAGGAAGAAAGGGGGGGGGGGGTAAAGTTTGTAAGAGCGAGAGGAGAGAAGAGAGTAAGTGTTAGAGACTAGAGACTAGGCCTGTCACAGAGAGAAAAAGACGTAGTTTCTAAGAAGGATAAGGAGAGTGAGAGTTATTCTAGGATAGCAAAACGCAGCAGAGGGTTTGAGAGAATCTTATCTCATATCTGGAATATATCATGACCTGTCTAGATTACTTATTCCAAAAGAAGCAGTGTGTGTGACACACTGTAAGATAAAAAGTTTGTGAATGAGCGAGAGAAACAGAGTGTGTGAATATGATCAAGAAAGTGATATAGAAAAAGAGAGAGTTTGTAAGAGAAACACAGATAGCGAGAGGAGGAAAAGATTATTTGAAGGTGCGATAGATGTGAGATAGAGACAGAGAACTTAAGATAGAAAGTTTGTGTATCAGTGAGAGAGAGATAGGTTTTCAGATTGTCAAAGTGAGTGGTACAAAGATACTTAGCTCAGAGGCGGCAAAGCCCTAGGGGGCATAAGTAGCAATGCCCCCTCAGAAGTCGCCCAAACGATAACAAAAAGAGAGAGAGGAAAGAGATATAATGAGTGGTAGAGACACTGGGCTTGTAACGGAGAGTAATAAGGGGCATGTGAGTGAGTGAAACAGAAAGAAAGAGTGTCTATGTGAAAAAGACAGATTATGTGAGATATAGAGCAACAATGTGAGATAGGAAGTCAGTTACCGAGAGAGAGAGAGAGTTTTTTAGAGTGAAAAAGTGAGTTGGATTGTGAAAGAGGGGAGATAGTAATATACAGATATTTGGCTAGGATGAGCGAGCATAAGAGGACGTGTGGGTAAGCGTGCCAGAGAGTTTGTGAAAGTGAGAGTAAGTGTCTACGCGAAATACACTTTCTGTGAAGAACACATTCAAAATATGATAAGGAAAGTAAATGAGCGAGGAAAAGGGAGGAGATTTTAAGAGTAACAAAAATAGAGAGAGGAGAGAGATATAGAGAGTGGCAAAGACACTAGGCTTGTAACGGACAGTAATAGGGGACATGTGAGTGAGTGAGAAAGAAAGATAGAGTGTCTATGTGAAAAAGACAGATTATGTGAGATAGAAAGTCAGTCACCGAGAGAGAGGGAGAGAGAGAGACTGTTTTAGAGTGAAAAAGTGAGTGAGATGGTGAAAAAGAGGAGATAGTGATATAGAGATATTCGGCTAGGATGAGCGAGTATAAGAGGACGTGTGTGTAATCGAGACAAAGAGATTTTGAAAGGGAGAGTGTCTACGTGAAATACACAGTTTGTTCATGAAAAAGATTCAAAATATGATTAAGAAAGTACCTGAGCGAGAAAAAGGGAGGGGATTGTAAAAGTAACAAAAAGAGAGAGAGAAGAGAGATATAGAGAGTGGCAGAGACACTGGGCTTGTAACGGGGAGTAATAAGGGACATGTGAGGGAGTGAAACAGAAAGATAGAATGTCTGTGTGAAGAAGAAAGATTATGTAAGAAAGAGAACGAGAATGTGGGATAAAAAGCTAGTCACCACGAGAGAGATATAGTTTTTCCGAGTGAACAGGTTGAGTGAGATGGTGAAAGAGGGGAGACAATGATATAGAGATATTCGGCTAGGATGAGCCAGTATAAGAAGACGTGTGTGTAAGCGAGCCAGAGAGATTGTGAAAGGGAGAGTAAGTGTCTACGAGAAATACACAGTTTGTGCGAGGAACAGATTCAAAATATAATTAAGAAAGTAAGTGAGCGAAAAAAGGGAGGGGATTTCAAGAGTAACAAAAAGAGAGAGAGGAGAGAGATGTAGAGAGTAGCAGAGACACTAGGCTTGTAACAGAGAGTAATAAGGGGCATGTGAGTGTGTGAAAGAAAAAATAGAGTGTCTATGTGAAAAAGACAGATTATGTGAGATAGAAAGTCAGTTAACGAGATAGAGAGAGGGAGAGAGAGAGAGAGAGAGTTTCAGAGTGAAAAAGTGAGTTAGATGGTGAAAAAGGGGAGATAGTGATATAGAGATATTCTGCCAGGATGAGCGAGTATAAGAATGCGTATGTGTATGCGAGCCAGAGAGATTGTGAAATGAGAGTAAGTGTCTACGTGAAATACACAGTTTGTTCATGAAAGAGATTCAAAATATAATAAAGGAAGTAACTGAGCGAGAAAAGGGAGGGTATTTTAAGAGTAACAAAGAGAGAGGGATAGCAAGGGGAGAGATATAGAGAGTGGTAGAGACATTGGGCTTGTAACGAAGAGTGAAAAGGTATGTGTGGGTAAGAAAATAGAAAGAGTAAGAGCAAGATAGAATGTTTATGTAAGAAAGAGAGACTGTGTGAGATAAAGTCTGAGAGTATAGAGGCGGGATGGTGAATGGATAGCGATTGTGTGAGGGTAAAAGATAACGAGATGTTGCATAAGGGTTAAAAAAGGAAGAGGGAAAGAGGGAACGGAGAGGCAATACAGAGAGTCTGTATGTGGAAGGAGAGGAGGCGTGAAATTAAAGTGCGTGGGGAAGATGGTCGACGATGTAACAAGTATAAGGTTTGCAGGTCTACTACCAAAGTATTCTCGTGTAATAACAGAAATAAAAGAATCAAATATAAATAGGAAGAACTTACCTATGAGGTCGATGATGACGATCGGGTCCTCGCCGTACTTTTTGCTCTTCACTCTGTTGTAATCCGGTTCAGCGAGTAGAAATGCAGCAACATAGGGTGTAAAAATTGCAGTGTACATCACAAGAATAAGAATCACCCAATCCCAGACAGCCTTGAAGGGTGAATAATGTAAAATTGTCCACTTGTGCACTCTAGGAGATTGCAGTTTGTAATCGGGTAGAACGTCAGCACCAAGAGACAGAACCTGTAGAAAAATATCCCCTTACTTGTGAGAAAGTTCTCTCAGTTTGAAAAAATGCATTTCTTTATTGACTAACTTCTTGCATATGTTATTATCGACAATGTGTCAAAAAATTAGTTTCAAACAATTAATGGAAATTATATATTTGTAGAATATTCTCCTTGAATAGAAAATAGCAGACTAATGCAAAACTAAAGAAGTTTTCTTTATTCGAAGAACAACTATTTCTAATCAATAAAAATGTGTTCTATTTTACGGTACTTTTTATTCTAAGCTTTTCATTTGGCTTTTCACATTGTAAAATTAATTTTTAAATTCATAAATTCTGATTTCATAACTCGTCTTTCTCACGTGCCAGATGCACTTTACGATATTGCATTATCTTCTCCCGAAGCTTGAGACTGAGTAATACTAGCACGTGCACCTAACGTTTGGCATCTTTTCAAAAACTTTCTTCATTTATTCTCGGTTGCTGACCTGCCTGGCACAGAAGTGTTTCGGTTCACTGATAGAGCTCTGCGCCATCAAAAACAATCCGATACAAATTAAAAGAAATAAAATCACTTCGAATCACTTGATCCCTCAATTTCCCTCAATTATCGTTTCGGATCAAATTGCAGCTTTTAAATTGCTCTACATTTTCCCCACTTCTATACTCCATCTTTATTCATTTGATTCGTTCAACTCTTTTTATATTTTTAACCACATTCGACCCATTCGATTCACCAATGCTTTTTTATGTAATTATTTTTTTAAATATCTGTTAATTTATTTGTAATAATTTAATATTAAAAAGCTGTGTTTATCGCGCATGATTGCGCATGAAGTGTCCTGCCTCGAGGCTCGATTCACACTGATGTAATACAGGCTGGAAGGGTGGTATTCGATTGGTATGAGGTGGTTGGAGCCTAGTTATAGAACTATAGTTTAAAGACACCCCCTTCGTCACACCCTTCGCCATATTTTGAGCTCGCATCCTAGATCCCACCGCAGTTTTACTCGAGCTCTATTACCCTAATAGGCGAACGTTGCATCACGACCTCGCTTAGAACTTAGACTCTTGAAGCAATAGCAACCTCCCACGGTTTCGTGTCGACGATTGAGGTGCGGAAGCTTCTAATCTCGATTAACTTGGCCTCTTTAATCCCTCGACTCTGCTTCATTATAACTACCTTCCCCCTAGATAGATGCTAATCTAGAAGGTTTGCAGGACCAATTTGAGTATATTCACAAATCTGGCTTAGACGAGGCTCTGTATAGGCAGTTTAATCATGGCTGACCTCAAATTTTGCGCAGGTCAGGCTCAGCCTAGGTAGCCTGATATGAAGGTCTAGTTTGATTTATGTCAGGCGTAAAGACAGCTATCTATTAGCTATACAAAATACAGATTTAGTATCTACACATTTTATGAGATTTTTACTTCAGATCTGGACTAAATTCGATTTTTTATGGGCAGCCTAATCTGAAAGAACTATATTCTAAACAAAACCAGGTGAAAATCAGCTTTCTGCTTGCAATGTACCAAGATCTACAAATTTCTAATGGAAAATTCAGAAAAATTTTCGAGTCTTATCTCAAATCCGGCCCAGTTCGGGATCTTTCTAGATCGCCTTATCTGGATGGTTCCTTCTGGGCAAAACTAGCCGCGGCACAGTGGGACGAAAATCACGACTCTGGGCAAATTGACTTTTCGGCTACAATTTTCATCCGATTTAAACGGTTTTTTAAAAAGTGAAGCTGATAAAAATTCGCATGGTCTCATCAGAGAACACATTCAAATTAAGGATCTATTTTTTTAATTTATTGACAAAAATGAAAAAAAAATTGTTTGACTTTAGAAGAGTACCATTTTCAAGAGAATACGCAGATTCATTTCCGAATACCCAAAATGAGTAGATGAACCATCTAGTACAATTTTCCAGTACCTTAGGATAAATAAAAAATGTATTTAATTTGTTATAAACAAATAAGTGGATGAAAGTGGTTTCATATAATTGGACGGTGTATGGTCATTTGATTCTCACTGGATTTCCTCAATTGATCAACAAAAATGATTTTTGTGTCACACCCGTGAGGATTCCTAAATAAACAATTATTATTATAAACAAATAAAGAAAACTTTTTTTGGTTTAAGCTATTGGTGAAAAAAAGAATACTCATTTTCCATGGAGTTAGCTCCATAGAGCTCGTGAATAATACTTAATTATCATATTTGCTCATGTAATGAATATTCGCAATTTTTTAAACGATCTTAGTTAACAATTGCATTATCCAGCTATTTTTTGTTTTATAAACTCCGTTCTTTGGATTTATTTAATTGTTCCTTCCACAATTGTTATCGGATAATCGAAAATGATGAATGGGTATGATCAATTAGTGATCTGCAGTTAATTCTAAGTGGAAAACAACGCTATTCATTCCATGAAAAATAAAAAAGATGAATAATTGGTAATGAAATTGTCTATAACAATGGCAGCTATTATTATTCATACGAACCCCTTAACATTATTCGCAGATCAGTCATTAATAATTAAATACATCCAAAGAACGGAGTTTGTGAAACGAAAAATAGCCGAATAATGCAATTGTTATTTAAGATCATTTAAACAATTGCGAATTGTTATTATAGGAGCAGATATGATAACTGAGCATCATTCACTAGCTCTATGGAGCTAATTCCATGGAAAATGAATATTCTTTTCATCACCAATAGCTGAAGCCAAAAATTGTTTTCTTTATTTGTTTATAATAATAATTGTTTATTCAGGAATCCTCACGGGTATGGCAAAAAAATTATTTTTGTTGATAAATTGAGGAAATGTAGTGAAAATCAAATGAACATACACCGCCAAACCATATGAAACCATTTTCATCCACTTATTTGTTTGTAACAAATTAAATACATTTTTTAATTCATCCTACGTTACTGGAAAATTGTACTAAATAGTTCCTCTACTCATTCTGGGTATTTGGGAATGAATCTAAATATTCGCTTGGAAATGGTACTTCAAAAGTAAAAAAAAAATTTTATTTTTATCATTAAATAAAAAAAGAGCCTCAATTTGAATATATGCTCTGATGAGATCATACGAATTTTCATCAGCTTCAATTTTTAAAAAAAACTTTTAAATCGGATTGAAATTATAATCGGAAAATCAATTTTCAGTAAATTCAAATTTTTGAGTTTTTATCAGCTAAGTCTTTTCTTAGTACAAAATATGAAGTTTGCTTATTCTGAACAACTAGAGCCAGATTACCGGCAGACTGGAAAATCTAGTCTAAATGCTGACCAGCGTACAGTGGGGCACAACAAAATCAATTTATCCAAGGACGTATTTTTTACTCAGCTAAAAAGTATTAAAATTTAAATACTTCCCAACAGAAAAATCAATAAAAATGAAATTAGTTTTTATTTAAAAAATCCTCTGCAATATATTTTTTTTTAATTGAGTGGTCATTTGTGTCTTGATCTAAAAATGATATTTTTCTTCAGATAATTAACCCCTGAAACTAGAAAGTTTGAATATAACATGCATTATTCATGCCCTACCTGGTGCCTGGTGCAGTTGCCTCAAGAAATCGTGACTACGACTCATGACCTGCAATTCTCGTTCCAATGACCCACAGACACGGCAGAGTTCAGATAAAAAAATGAATATGAACTAGTTTTTTAAAATTCGACGTTTTAAGATGAAAATATTTTCGATTAATCAACATGATTTATAAAATGATTTACTTTTTATAGTGATTTTATAGTGACAATAAACGATAAGGATTAGGATTTTTTATTTGTTTATATTAAAAAAAATTGTTACCATTCAGTAAGAAAACTTTTTCGCTGAGTAAGGAATGACATTAAAAATGACATTTAGTCGATAAATTGGAAACGAATGGGAGATGTACCTTGTTGTCGAAGGAAAAAAAAGGAGAAAAAAATTTCATGTTTTGGCCCTATTTGTATTTTTTAAATTGTTTTTTAGCTTATTTGCAGGCCTTACGAGACCCTCTTTTTAAGCCAGGACTACGTCTAAAAAATAGGAAATCGACATGTCCTAACAACCAAAATCACATGAAATTTTTTTTATTATACTATTGGTGTCAGAACTCAATTAAAAAAAACGTAGAAAACATATAATAAAATTGTTGGATTTATTTTAAGGCCTGTCCTAACATTCCCTTAACATTCAAAAAGAAAATGAAGTGAAAATTACTTTACAATAGATTTAAGAAACATTCTCTAGCAGAAAAAGTCGTTTAACTAATTTGAATGGTTGTTCGAACATCCCTTAAACATTCAAACATGAAATTCGAAATTTGAGCAGATGAAATCACAAAATTTATTTTAAGTGTTTTTTTTAGCATCCCCAAAAAATTCAAATCAGAAAATCGGCATCTCCTAAAAACTAAAATCACGGGAGATTTCTCGATTATACTATTAGGATTGAAAATCAGTTTGCAAAGAAAAATTCGTGAGATTTTCTGATTATACTATAGAAGCCAGAAATCAATTCACAATGAACGTGCAAAACATATCCTAGTAGAGAAAATCCTTTAACTTATTTGAAGGGTTGTCTGATTGTGTATTGACTTTTGACCTCAATAGAATAAGTAACAAATCTCGCGTGATTTTGGTTCTTAGGAATTGTCGACTTCCGTGTTCAAATATATTGAACAGGTTGAAACAACCCTTACCATAATGTTAACGGCTTTCTCTGATAGTATATTTTTCTCACGTTTATGTTGAATTTATCTTTGACCCTAATATTTTAATCAAACATTTTTCGGAAATCTTTAAGGGATGTTAAAACAATCGTCAAAATAAATGTTAACATTCTTCGTTTTATTTTCGTCAATTTAACTTATACATTTCAACTGATAATTCAAGAATTGAGACTGCGGATTCTATAAACACGCATAAAATTTGCCTAGCCGCTTCAGGCCGCTCGAGTTGGCCCCTGATAACTTGAAAAACAGTTTTAGAAAATTTAACCTTTTAAAACATCACTTTGTAGAAAATTTCCTGGCGCATCTTTTTTCTCTCGACAAAAAAGTTCTATCTGTTACCGTTTTTGTAATAAATCAAAAATATTTTATTTTTCAGACCAGCAAATTTACTAAATATTTTCACTTCAACTCGCTCCGAAAGACAAAGTTCTTTATATTTTAAGACAAACATTTAATACACAGTCCTTCAAACTGTTCTTAAGATAATATGCAATTTAAAATTTATTTATTTAGTCAAATAAAAAAGTTATACATTTTTTTGCAATCAGCATCAAAATAACGTTAGACAATTTTCAAACGCTTCGTTTATCGAGGGAATTTTGAGTAAGCCCAAGCTTCCAGCAATAAGAATGCTTAGTAGGATATAATTAAGTTTTCTGAAAAGTTTTACCCTAATTGAATTATTCGTTAACAAAATGGGATCATTCAAATAGCATTGACCGAGCACGTGAGGGGCGATAAATTCGGAGCCCGGTTGCACCGCGCTATTTAGTCCGTTAGAATACAACTATGTTTCTACACAATGTCCTTGAAATAGGTGTACATCAGAAACATAGTGTAAAAAAGCGAGGGAATCTTCAATTCATTTTTAAGATTAGCTAGGAAAGTATTTCACATCTCTTAAAATTTAGAGAACATTATATTTGGCTCCTAAGCAAATAAATCTATAAATATTGAAAATGAATAACTAAAAAAGTCAATGCTGAGTTTGCTAGAAACTCTAAGTGGAGGTAAAAAAAATAAATAAAAACAAAGAAAATAGGGATAATAATATTAGCAAGGTAAAGAAACACAAAGTATTTGTACGTGTACTTCCATTACAAAGATAAAAATTTCAATACTTATAAAAGTGAATAAAAAATAAATTAACTAACTTTGAAGATTAGTTTTTTATTATTTTCATTTCGTGAAAATTTGCATAAGTAAAATTTAGGGCATTTTTTATATGCACACTACTGTAAACTAGAGGAAATAAAGAAAACAGGATTTTTTTATTTAGTAATAAATTTTAAATATTAAGGATGTTTTCAGTATAAAGTCGACAAACAAGATTTATAAAATCAAAAAAGGTAGTCACATTGCTAAGTCTTAAAAATTTTAGAAACGGAGTATAAATTTACTGTAGAAAGAATAGTTTGAGACGTAATTATTTATTTGGAAATAGTTGATCTGTTTTCCGTTTTATTTATCTTCAGAAATTAGCCGTAATGTTTATTTAATCTCTATAATACGGTATCGGTTTATTATGGTCTTAATAAGATTGTCTATGAACTCTATTTATGCTGTTTTTACCAAAAGTATTTAATATTTTTTAAACCATTTTTATCTTGTGTATAATAGTATAATTACTGAAAGGTTTAGTTTGCATAAAAACCAGTAAAATGAAGTTCTGTAAAATTTTTAAGAAAAAAATAAGTTATTGGTAGATAACAATTAAACTTTTTTGTTAAAAATTTATAATTTTGGTTAAAAACTCATCTCTTTTAGTACGAAATTGATTTTTTCATTTAAAAAATTATTATTTTGTTTTAAGATTTGTGTTGTGAGATATACTTTTCTGAATGTTTGTAATCACCCT